>OY748301.1:2986522-3083740 GCA_963556515.1 Nudaria mundana | reverse complement strand
GTTCCTGTCGAGATCAGCCACGAGGTGTAGTCTATCCTCCTCAATCTCCAACCGCCCTGCCGCCGGATGAGCCCAGTAGCTCCCGTGCAATGTGCTGTCATCTGCATAGCAATGAATGCTCCCGAGGGATAGCATATCATTGATATGCAGAAAGAAGAGAGTTGGTGACAGCACGGACCCCTGCGGTACCCCGGCATTCACTTGCAAAAAGCGAGAAGCCTGGCCATCGCAGAGGACCCGCATTCGGCGTTCGTTCAGAAAGCTGGCCATCCAGCTGCACAGTTGAGGAGGTAGACCATATGCCGGAAGCTTGGAAAGGAGCGAAGCATGCCAGACTCTATCGAAGGCTTTGGCGATGTCCAGGCTAATCGCCAAGGACTCGCCGTGCCTTTCCATAGCCTCACCCCAGACATGCGTTACGAATGCCAGAAGATCACCCGTTGATCGTTTTGGCCTGAAGCCGAATTGCCGATCATTTAGTAGCGAGTGATCTTCGAGATATCGCATGAGCTGCTTGTTGATGTGGAGCTCAAACACCTTGCAGATGACTAAGGTGACAGCTATGGGTCGATAGTTGCCCGGATCAGACCGATCCCCTTTCTTGGGGATCGGTTGTACGTTCGCCTCTTTCCAGACCTCCGTCACGATTCCTGTGGAGTAAGACAGGCGGTACAGACGAGTTAGTACAGGAGACAACTCAGCTGCGCATTTCCGTAGTACCAACGCCGGAATGCCGTCAGGGCCACTGGCTTTCCGCGTGTCGAGTGATCGCAGCACTGCCCGTACATCGCATTGCCTGAGTACAATGTCAGGCATAGTGTAGCCACAGTTGGCGATGGCGGGGGGCTGCAGGCCACGGTCGTCGACCCGGGAATTAGCCGCAAAGAGGTCTGCGAACATATCCGCTTTCTCTTGGGCTTTGTGAGCCAGTGTTCCATCTGGGTAACGCAGCGGTGGCAGCGAGGGCTGACAGAAGTTAGATTGCACGGCCTTGGCCAGTTGCCAGTATCCACGGCTGCCCGTGGGATGGGAAGTGAGCTCCTGACCACGCCGCGCGATGCGCTGGGCATCCGCTCTAAAGGCCCTCTTGCTGGATTTTGTGGCCCGGTTGTACGCTGCTTTGAGGTGGCCCACGTTTGTACAGCCCGGGCCCTGATCCAGGCGCGATATGCCGACTGTGTTTGTCGAACAGCTTTGGCACAATCTCGCCCGAACCAGGGACGGGCTCTGCGGATACTGGCGACATCAGTGAAAGGGATGTAATATTCCATCCCTAAACTGATCTCGCCAGCAATCGCAGAAACGCTATCCGAGGGAGCCTTTCCTACAAAGCAGCGCTGGCTCCAGGGGACGGACGCATAGTAATCGCGTAGACCGTCCCAATCCGCTGACGAGTAGTGCCATAGTCGTCGTGACATTTGTACAGCACGTGCAGGAGGTGATACCTTCATGCCAGCATGAACAACACAGTGGTCGGAAGTACCCAATGGGGCTCCTACCGAAACACCGTACTGGGCTGGGCGACTCGTCAGCAGTAAATCCAGCAGAGCGAGCGCGTAATCTGACCTGTCTGGTATCCGGGTGATCCCGCACACCATCTGGGTCAGACCGTGGGAGAGAGCGAACGCATGGGCGGCCCTACCCGCATGATCAGTCTTGAGGGACCCCAGCCATTCAATGTGATGGCCATTGAAGTCCCCCAGAAATACTAGGTCAGCGTTCGGGAACCGCACCGGCGCTTCATCAGCCGTCTCGCTGAGGTACTGGAAGAGCTTTGTTGTCTCAGAATCCCCTGTGTGGGAACGGTAGACGCACACATAGATCTGGCTCATAGAGCCATGGTCTACGTGCAGCCAAAGGACAGAATTGGAGGGGTTCTTTAGGCAGCGCAACCGGCGGCAGCAAACATCCGCCCTAACGAACACGCACACCCCGGCTTTGTCTCGAAATTGTTCCTCGATGACATAGCCGGGGTAACACAGGTAAGACGTGTCGTCAGGGCGGCGTATTTGTGTCTCCGTGAGGAACATCACAGCGGGCCGTGCCGTCTCAAGGTGATGGTGGACGGCATCGAGGTTCGCATGGAGTCCACGGACGTTAGTGAACTCCACCTCGAAAAGTGAAGTCGTGGGGTTTCCTAGGGCCGCTGTGTAATGTTTACTTTTTTTTTGTTGCACTGCCATTATAGATTTTGAAGACGAAGAAGCGTGAAGACAGGGCGACATCTGGTTCAGCAGTAAGTGACAAAGCGCAGGGGCTAGCTTTGTCTAGAACCGTGTGGTTAGGTCGAAGCCGACTCGCCGGACGGAAGGGCTCCCAAACCCCCCTGATGCAAGGGCGCCGCTACCCCACACCGGTTACCACCCGGAGCGGCGATCCCACATCAGGATTATGCGCAACATGTGGGGCAGCCTCCTGGGGTGGTTGGTCCCAGGCGGGCCCCATGACTGTGTTGCGGGCGGCCGCAGCAACGCCGTTGCTAAGGGTCTCCCTGGCCGGCGAATCGACCCACACCACCCACACTAGACTCCGTTTCGCCCCCACTGGTCCCATGCCTGCTGCACCATACATCTCTACATTTAATGATAGTCAAATGATACAATTTGCTCTCAAAATACAAAAATAAATAAATATAATATTTTCCCTTTAGTGACGTAATGTGTTTTGTATTTGCTTATAAGTAGTATGAAAGTAAGTATTTGTGATGGAACAACGATAGTGTGATATGTATAAATTTGACTTAACTATGTAAGTATAGTGTTGATTTTATTGGTAGGTATATTTTTAACTGTATATTTTACATAAATGTATATAAAGGCATATAAAGTTCCTACTTACAAAAAGTTTATTTTTGAAAAAATATTTATATTGTTATCTATCATCATCAGTTATCAAGTTTGCATAGCATAAATTTTCCTTATCTTTGGACTAAATTTCCTAAATGTTCAGTAGAGCTGTTTTTAATATAAATGATCGTTTTTCACGATCATAACTTCATACCTAAAACTTCTACGGGAAGCATTGGAACATCATTTAGATCACCAACTAATTATCTTTGAAAGTGTACATTTGTTCTTCGTGTACTTCTACTAGTTGTCGATATTTTTTTTTAAAGGTTCACTTACGTCCTTTCGTGATTACTAAGATTTTCATTATTTTAAGATCCACCCTTGCAATATTAACACTAAATGAAATTAAAACAATTTCTAGGTGTAGTTTTCACTACTCTGAACTCCACTTAAATGAGTCACCAGTCTGTTCATCCCTTTTCAGCTGTAGTAATTTTAATTTTAGTGAGAGATCTTTAAATTTTTTGAAATCATCATAATTCAAGGTTCGGACTTGAGCTAGTTAGGTGCTTGAGCTCCTTATCAATAAGCAGCTCATGCGATACCTAGAGGATCACTCGCTAATCAATGATCAGCAATATGGCTTCAGGCCAAAACGATCAACGGGTGACCTCCTGGCATTCGTCACGCATGTCATTGTATGAGGTGAGGCTATGGAAAAGTTCGGCGAGTCCTTGGCTATTAGCCTGGACATCGCCAAAGCTTTCGATGGGGTCTGGCATGCTTCGCTCCTTTCCAAGCTTCCGGCATATGGTCTACCTCCTCAACTGTGCAGCTGGATTGCCAGTTTTTTAAACGAGCGCCGAGTGCGGGTCCTCTGCGATGGGCAGGCTTCTCGCTTTTTGCAAGTGAATGCCGGGGTACCGCAGGGGTCCGTACTGTCACCAACTCTCTTTCTTCTGCATATCAATGATATGCTTTCCCTCGGGAACATTCATTGCTATGCAGATGACAGTACATTGCACGGGAGTTACTCGGTTCGTCCGACGGCGGGGCGATCTGTGATAGAGGAGGAGCGACGACTCCTCGTGGGTGATCTCGACCGAAACCTCGACAGTATCTCCCAATGGGGTGCCGAGAACTTGGTCGAGTTCAATGCCCACAAAACACAGGCGTGTGCATTTACAGCGAAAAAATCCCCTTTCCTTCCCCTACCCACTCTTCAGAATGCAATATTACCAATGAAGGACAATCTAGACATCCTTGGCATAGACGTTCGTCGAGAGCTCAATAACACAAAATACATTGAGAGATGTATTGGGCTAGCTTCGCGGAAACTAGGAATACTGAACAAGGTAAAGCGATTCTTTACACCGCACCAGAGGTGTCTGCTGTACAAAACGCAGATTAGACCCTGCGTTGAATACTGCTCTCACCTCTGGGACGGCTCCGCGAAGTATTTGCTGGACGCACTCGACGCTATGCAGCGACGCGCTGTTCGCATTATAGACTGTCCGGAGGTAACGGGAAGCCTTGAGCCGCTAGCCCAGCGCCGAACAATTGCTTCCTTGGCCGCGTTCTACCGTATTTACCACGGTGAGTGTTCTGAAGAGCTCTTCAACCTGATCCCACCCTCTCCCTTCCGATCCCGAACAACGCGTTCCGGGCAGAGATTTCACTCTCATACCATGGAAACCGTCTTCGCGAGCACCGAGCGTCCTAAACGTTCGTTTCTCTGCCGAACGATGGTGGCTTGGAACGCCCTGCCCGCGCACGTGTTTCCTCCAACATGTAACCCTGGGTTCTTTAAGCGAAGCGTGAAGAGGCACATTACTGGGTCGTCAAGTTGAGGGTCACTCTCTATAGTATTCCTGTGTACTATGTGAGTCGCCCACAATCGCCACACGTCGCCACAGCTTACCATCAGGCGGGTGGCGTCAATTTTTCGACCTAAATATAAAAATATAAAAACGGTTTTTTACGAGCTAAACGTATAATTGGCTCCAATTGGCAAGGTACAAAAATGTTTCCAGCCTGCGACATAGCATACGATACAGCACTATGTACGGAATCACCCTCGCTCTGTCCATGAAAGGAACAGAAGTAACGCAAGGATATTTCTTCAACTGATTTACTTATGTTTATAAAATGTAGAAGCATTGCTACAATCACGGAATTCTTGTTCTGGCCTGTACAGCCATCGCAAAACAGGAATACTTCTTTCACTCACCTTCTGTCACAGTATGTCAAGAAATTAAAGAGACAAGTAGCAATTTTCTGATGCACCTCTTTTACTCGTCATTTTATACTCGTTATTTTATCGTCTTGAATAGGCGTAACTGATACACTGCCTGTTCGTGATTTTTAAAATTGGAAGAAAAGAAGTTAGGGTTCTTCGAAATTGTGTTTAACTCTAGATCTGTTAAGATTTTAGTTACGTCTTTTCGGGACGTGGTAAAACATGCCCTTAGCATTACAATGACAGTATTAACTTAAAATCGTCGATTTCTTGGAAACGCCCCTTCGTGATTCGACCGACGAATTGTGTACTAACACTAGATATTACTTCCTACAAACTAAATTACATTATGTACCTACTTACCATGTTTTTGTAACATTAGTGAAGTTTACAACAGTTTTTTTTATGTATATGAATATCGATCAAATCCGCTTCCCGCTCCGCCTACTTGTGTAATAACACCCACAAGAAGTTCGCATGCCATACTCGTAAATCGATACTTTAATCAAATTACTTGCGTCTTATTTTCTAATTATCGCAACGATGTTACACAAAGCACGGATAAATGTGAAAAAAATGTAAATGTCTACACGGAACAAATTAAGGCTCAATACAAAATGAGGAAGATCCTTTGAGCATCTACAAAATCATAATTAAGTATATTCTATCAGTTATTATTCCTTCTTCCTACGCAGCTACGTTTAGTTAAAAAGCACTTAATACATACTAGTTGATGCATATAGGAGCTATAATACGCGAGACCCCGCGTGGAATAGCTAATAATAATAAATAAATATTTTTGGACATTCTTACACAACGTCATCTAGCTCAAACTAAGCTATAAGCTTGTGCTATGGGATCTAGACAACTGATAAACATACTAATATATTACTAAAAACATACATAATATACATAAAAAAACACAGAAACTCCGAAACAAACATTATTTGTGGATCACACAAATATCTGATTCAACTCGGGAATCGAACCCGAGGTTGAATATAGAATAATAATTATGAAGATATAGACTTGTCCATCATCGAGACATAGAATAAACCATCGGGCTCGGACCCACGACCCGTAACCATACAGGTTGCCGAATAAATTTTATTTTATTGGTAAAGATACATAGCTGTATCACACCCATATTCCAGCAGGGAAGCGTAGGTAGAAGCGTATTACACACCCACACTTTGCCAGAAATTTTGTCGGTCCCAATTAATAGGGGGCAAGCCTATTGCCGTTATCGGGCACTATAGAATATCATTACCACACTGTTACAACTTAGGTAATATTTGGCAGAGTCGTCTGCATCTAGCTCAAACTTAGCTATAAGCTTGTGCTATGGGATCTAGATCGGGCCCTATAGAACATCATTACCACACTGTTACAACGTAGGTAATATTTGGCAGAGTCGTCTGCATCTAGCTCAAACTAAGCTATAAGCTTGTGCTATGGGATCTAGATCGGGCACTATAGAACATCATTACCACACTGTTACAACGTAGGTAATATTTGGCAGAGTCGTCTGCATCTAGCTCAAACTAAGCTATAAGCTTGTGCTATGGGATCTAGACAATATATCTATGGGATCTAGAAATAATATACATAGAAAAAACCCAAACTCCGAAACAAACATTTGTGGATGACACAAATATTTGATTCGACCCGGGAATCGAACCCGAGACTCCGGAGTCGAAAGCCGATGCACTACCGGGCACGCCACCGAAGCACTTGCAAGTGAAATCGTAGAAAGACCTCTATTATCTATATATTTAATACGACAATTTGTCTGTCTGTCCGTCCGTCGCGTTTTTCAATTATAATTAATAATACATACATTTGCATGAAATATTAAAATAAATATATAATATTTTTTTTTTTATATATTTGAGGCGATACAAAGTTCGCTGGGATAGCTAGTGTTATTTAAAATAACGTTTTATGTTCCTGAATGACACACATTCAAGAACTTTGAGGTCGTCGGTATCCTGGAATTAACAGTTCCTACTCATTCCACAAAGTTCTACGACAAGTCCTTTACGGTCCAAGCTGTTAGGTTGTGGAATGCTTTGCCTGTCCAAATTAGAAGGGCACAAGGGACTGGTCAAGCAACACTACCTGGATTCTTGAAGTAACTTGTATTGTATATATTATGTATGTATATATATTTTCTAATTTCCACCTAATATTATGTAGTGAACTATTCTTATGTAACTTATATCGTACCTGCATTATATGTGTTTACCTTAAATAACGTATCTAGATTTATTATAATTATTATGTAGTTTTAGTATTTTATTTAAGAGCGTGTACGCCTAGAGCGCGATGTTCAGTTTAGGTAATTCAAACCCACACAGAAGAAGCGCGGACACGAGTGTAACTGTGTGTGAAGCGCTGGCGTGCTATAATCAAACTAATACATGGGGCACACTAAAAGTTTTGCACTTCTAGCTAATCAGAACTATTTGAATTACGAATGTTAGATTTTTTTAAATGTTGCAACCTTCTTAGTCATAAAAAAAAACAATTGGCGGGAAATCATTTGTCAATTGTTTTTTATCACACATCAAAGTTCTACGTACGCAACGAAAATGGAATTAAGTCGAAAAGATTTTAGAGCGATGATTTTTTATGATTTTAAAAGTTCTCTCTCTCCGCAAGACTGTGCCGCTCGTCTTCAAAATGCTTTTGGAAGAGAAGCACCTTGTTTGAGCACCGTGAGGCGATGGTTTGCTGAATTTGAGAGAGGTCGAGTTTCTTTACATGACGAATTTCGTGAAGGGCGGCCTTAAACTGCCGTCAACGATAATAATGTGGCTACTGTTAAGCGGTTAATTGAAGAAAACCCGCGGATTACCTATGAGACAATTCGAGGACTATTGGGGATTGGTATGAGTCAATTCCAGAAAATTTTACACGAAGAATTGAAAGTTCGGAAACTTTGTTGTCGTTGGATCCCTCATGAACTGACAGCGGAGCAGAAGCGGGCTCGCGTGGAATGGTGCTCACAGATGCTACTGAAATACGACCACAGACATTCTCATGCTGTTTATGACATTGTCACAGGAGACGAAACGTGGATTTATTGTTTTGAACCCGAAAAAAAACAGCAATCTTGTGAATGGGTGTTTGAAAATGAGAACAAGCCAACAAAAGTGAGGCAGGCGAGAAACGTTGTTAAAAAAATGATCGCGTTTTTTTTCTCAGCTACGGGTCCCATCTGTACAATTCCACTTGAAGATCAAAAAAGTGTTAATGCCGAGTGGTATTCTACCATTTGTTTACCCAGGCTGTTAGAAAAAGTTCGCGAAAGACGACCCAAAAGCCGAGTTCTCCTACATCATGACAACGCTACTTCACACACGACAAAACAAAGTCATTTTTAGCCTCCGAAAAAGTAGGTACAACTCGTCACCCATCCTGCGCATAGCCCCGACCTAGCACCCCGTGATTTCTGTATTTTCCCCAAAATCAAAGATTTGATGAGAGGTTTCACTTTTACCAACTCCGAAGAGGCAGTGATAGCGTTCAATCAGCACGTAGAAAACATGCCTTCAGATCTGTGGTCCTCCTGTTTTAAAAAATTGTTCGATAGCAAAAAAAAAATTTAAAATGTAAAGGAGAGTATTTTGAAAAGCAATAAACATAATATTTGGTTGAAGTGAACATTATAGTTCCAGTGTAGTTAGTTTGAAAAAAAAAATCTTAAATTTGTGATTTTTTTTTGGTATTCAATTAAACTTGGTAGTTTATTTTACGGGTGCCTGCCGTTTTGCCGAAAAGATTTTGACAAAATTTCATTACCCAAACAAATTTTAGCAACCATTTCGAATGATTTTAGTACGCATATTTTTATTTGGTCAAATTTTTACGGGTGCGTCTCATATGGTATAAACTCATTTGGTCTAATTTCATTTTATTATCGTTCATAAGGTATAATCGACGTGAGATATTCGGACTGTTGATATAATTTCTTTACATATATCATTTATTTATTCTAAAACTTAATTAGTATAACGTTGTTTGATATGAAGAAGAAGAAGCATGAAAGTAAAATAAATGCAGTGGAAATGAGAAGTTTGAGAGTTTGAGTTATACACTGGGGTGACATTGGTTGAGAAAGTGAGGAACAGCGAGATACGAGAACTTTGCGGTGTATCAGAAGATGTAGTGAGTAAGATAGAAAAAAGGATGCTTAGATGGTTCGGGCACGTAGAAAGGATGGATGAAAGGCGAGTGCCAGCGACTTGCATTAATAGAAAAAAGATTGTTTTTAGTAAGTTACCCGGAACTGAACTATTTACATTAGGAATTTAAAAAAATGGTTATTTGACTAAATAAAAAATGTTATAAGAACTAGTTGGTAAACAAGTTATAGTTTTCCCAAACATTAGGTTTGCGTTACAATTTTTTGTGAATAGATTTTTTGCTAAGTAATAATTTGGCAAATGAAATTATGCGAAAAAAAATTTGGGAAGTGAATATTTGTCAAATTCCTTCCGGTCAAACAAGGGAGACCCGTTTTCATAAAATTTTACCAAATAAGTTTTATATCTTTTGAGTGGTATATCAAACGATTTTATGTTATATTTAATGTATGTTATGCTTATAAATAATTGTTATTTTAAAATTATATCAATCGTTCATTATATTAACTAATCGTTATATTAAATAAAATTATAGGTTCCGTTGTTATATGCTCAAGAATCAAGAATCAATTTCATTTATTCAGTTTAGGCACATAAAGAGCACATATGAATGTCAAAATTTTACAATTTTGTCAAGTAATATTATAAAAATACTAAATTAAGTAAGTACATAAATAACCATTAGAAAATGATTCTTTCGCTGGTTCGGTAAGTTGGTTCTCCTGAGAAGAGACCAGCAAGAAACTCAGGTAGATTATCCATTTTCTTTTTTAATATTGTTTTGTTTACATTGTTACAATTAGTTTCTATTGTATTATACGAGTGGCCAACAACAGAAGATTAGGGTGACCATGCATTTTTATCATTAAGATATTCGTCTACATTATAGTAGCCTTTCATCATCAAACATTTTTTAACTACTATTTTAAACTTATTAAGAGGCATGTCAACCAAATCCTGAGGAATTTTATTATAAATTTTTATACATTTGCCAACAAACGAATTACCAACTTTATGAAGTCTAATTTTTGTCATTGCCAATTTATTTTTATTTCTTGTATTAAAATTATGGTTATCGGAATTTTTTTTGAATAGATCTATGTTCTTCCGTACATATAAGATGTTGTCGTAAACATATTGAGAAGCAACTGTTAAAATATTAATTTCTTTAAATAATTCTTTCAGCGAGTCACGGGGTCCGAGTCTATAGATTGCTCGTATAGCTCGTTTCTGTAATATGAATATTGTCTCAATATCGGCAGCTGAGCCCCACAGCAGCAGACCATATGACATAACGCTATGAAAGTAGCTAAAATAAACTAATCGTGCCGTTTTTTCGTCAGTCAGAGACCTTATCTTTCTAACCGCATAGGCAGCTGAGCTAAGTCTTCCTGCCAAGGCTGTGATATGAAGACCCCATTGTAGTTTACTATCTAGAGTTATCCCAAGAAAAACTGTGGTATTGACTATTTGAACTAATTCATTATTCATAGTAATATGAGTATCCACCTGTCTAACATTGGGCATAGTAAATTTTACACATTTTGTTTTCTTCGCATTGAGCAGCAAGTTGTTACTTGTGAACCAATGCAATATTTCCGAAAGGGTATTATTTACATCGTCAAGTGCTACTTTTTGTCTATCACTTTTAAAAATTAATGATGTGTCATCAGCAAATAATACTATCTCACAAAGATTTTTAGTGAAATAAGGAAGATCGTTTACGTATATTAAGAATAAAAGGGGTCCTAATATAGAGCCCTGGGGTACTCCCATGACTAATGAGGCGCCAGAAGAGTCGGTGCCATTAATGTTTACTTTTTGTACTCTACCAGTGAGGTAAGACTCGAGTAAGCCAAGTGAGCTGTTCGAAACACCATAATAACCTAATTTTAGTAGCAAAGTCCCATGATCAACACAATCAAAAGCTTTTGATAGATCACAAAATATACCAATAGCATCCTGCTTTTCCTCCCAAGCATCAAATATATGTTTCACAAGTGCAACTCCTGCATCCGTTGTGTTCCTGCCTTTAGTGAAACCAAACTGTTTGTTATGAAGTAACTTATTGTCTGTAAAATGTGAAAGCAATTGATTAAATATTATTTTTTCAAAAATTTTACTGAGGGATGGGAGTATGGAAATAGGTCGAAAATTTGAAGGATCACTTTTGTCTCCTGCTTTAAATAAAGGATTGATTTTACTGTACTTCATAAGATGAGGAAACTGATTTTCATCTATACATTTATTGAATATGAATGCAAGGTGAGGTGCTATAGCGGGCACTATTGATTTTATTATATTAGTTGAAATGCCCCAAAGATCCTCGGTATTTTTTATATTTAGTTGTTTAAAAGTTTTAAGTATAGTGACAGAGTCAATATACTGAAAATCAAAGTTAATTCTACATTTATCAACACTAGATTTAAGAAGAGAATTGGCTACGTTTTTTGACGAATTTAACTTATTTGTAGTGGTGATTGGAACATTTGTGAAGAAAGATTCAAATGCATTGGCCACTTCAGAATCAGTTTTAATATGTTTATCATCTATTTTTAACTCGAAGGATCGATCACGTGACTTTGCTTTACAAGTTTCTTTGTTAATAACATTCCATATTGCCTTCGTTTTATTATCAGATTTTTCAATTTTAGCCCGTATATAATTAGATTTAGCTGTTGAACATACTTTTTTGAATAGTTTGGAGTACTTTTTAATCTGTTCAATTACTTGTGGCTCATTAGTAGATGCCTTTGTCTCGTATAATTCATATAATTTCCTTCTACTTTTATAGATTCCAGGCGTAGCCCAATCACTAAATTTTATTTTAAATTGATTTACATTTATTGTTTTTTTGGTGAAAATGTTATCACATTCGTATTTGATTACTCCGAACAAATCTCCGTAATGATCATTCGGGTGTTTATCATTATTCAACTCCAAAAGAGGTACTTTATTCTTAATGTTTTCTTTAAATTTTTCTAATCTATAAGTTGTGATTGGTCTACAAACAATATTTTTTGATAATGGAACATGTTGGAACTTAAATCTAGCTAACTGACCTGCATGATCTGAATTTACAAAATGTATTATAGATTTCTCATCTACATCGCTGTTAGAAAAAATATTATCTAAGCAGGTAGCTGATGTGGCTGTGGTGCGTGTTGGTTCACAAAAAAGATTTTGTAAGTTAAAAGATTTAAAAAGGTTGAGGAACCTTAGCGCGTTCTGAGAGTTTTCTAAAATATTAATATTAAAATCGCCACATACAACTATAGTCTTCTTACATTTACATACCTTTTTTAAGGCTTCCTCCATAATGGACTCAAACAGGTAGTAATCTCCAGAAGGAGGTCTATAGACGCTAATAATAATATATTGTTCTAGCTCTGCACATGATAGTTCAATATTTCGCTCACTTGTGAGTGCTACTACGTCTTTTCGGTCTTTTGATTTTAATTTGTCATTAATTAAAATGAGAGACCCACCTCTTATAGCGGAATCTCTAGTAAACGCACTAATGATTTTATAATTATCAATATTAACTAAGAGTTCATGTTTTTTTAACCAGTGTTCAGTTAAACAAAGTACATGGATACGTTTTTCATTTAAAAATAATTCTAGTTCTAACTCTTTGCCAGAAAAGCCTTCAATATTTTGATGAATTATATTCATGAACATAGACTTTTCCTTTGTCCTTAAATTTAATTTGCTAGGGATTTCCTCTATTGTCCTACAACTAAGTTTAAATTATTGTCACCCTTTTCAGGAACAGATTCCAAGGTCACAAGACAAACATTGTCACTTTTCTGCTCAATAAAAGCAGATTGTTTAGCCAAGTTTTTGGCTGAATAACTAATAAAATATGATAGCGAAGATGCTATCTGTCTCCTAAAATATCTATTCAAATAGAATTTATCTTCCGTCAATAACAATTTATTTTCTAAATACATGTTAATGTCAATCAGATGGAATTTATTTGGATTATGAAATGTCAATGTATGTATTGTTTGATTTAGCTTATATCTAAGATTGTTTTCGGCCTGTGACAAGCCACGGCTATAAGGAAGTGTGAATAAAATAATGTTTTTAACATCTAATAAGCTCAGTAATTCTAAACAGTTTACAATTGCATTTCTGTCTGCATTTCCCCTATCTCCCACCAAAATTAAAAGTGTACAGTTGCTGTTTAAATTACAATTTTTAATTTTTTTTATAATGTTACAGTAAGTTAATCCCGGCATACAATAGTTAGTAACATTTTCTTCTAAATATGAACTAAGTAACTGGCCCATTGATTTCCCTAATTCATCACAAAACATCACTATTTCAGATTTAATCATATTTCGTTTGGTGAAGGAACTACTGGGTTTCTTGTTTGACTCAAGTGAAGGGCTTATGTTTGAAGTCAGCGAGGACTTACAGACCGGCTCAGGACTAATTAAATGGTTGTTTGATGTCAATGTGGAATTTGGACTCATAAGCTTCTTCATGGCCAGAATGTATTCCTGATACTCACTTTTAACATTACAATACCTGTCAGTCATTATGTCTAGTGAATTTTTTAAATTATTAATTTCTGATTCTAACTTTAAAATATTGTTATTATGATCAGAGATATTATTTTCAATTAATAATGAATACATGTCAAGTTCATCGCCTAGTTGCCTTCTCTCATTAATATACTTGACTTTTTTGTACATACTTTTTTGTCTTTTAATAAGTTTTTGTGTTTTTCTTATGTATTTATTAATTTTCACATATTTCTTAATTTTGTTTCTACTGCACTCAACTATGCCCATCTTGTGATTGGCAAAATGAGCTGTTAAGGTATCATCCTTTGTTAAATCTATAGTAATAGTGGGTTCTAAGCTGGGTTCAGTAGCAACAAGGCTGGGCACACTACCAACTAACTCCTCAAACAAGTTATGGGTATGGGATACTATGGTGTCACGTTTCTCAGCCTCAAGGTGGGAAATGAGGTGGTGGGCTTCGTGCAGTTCCGGTTCCAAGACTGACATGCGCTTGAGACCCTGTTCATACTCGTCACTACACTCTCTGAACCCAGTCACAATATTTTGTAATCTGTCCCGCTCATCTAACACTAACCTATTCTCTGTGTGCATCTCAGCCATCTGCTTTTTTATGAAGTCGTATTTATTTAGGCTATCTAATAGTTCCTTTTCATTTTCATCTCTTTCCCTATGCAACTGTTTAATCAACGTTTTGGATACCTCTAATTCCTTCAATGTCAGGTCAAGTTTTCTCAAGATATCTTCTTGTTTAGCCTCATCACGGCGAGCAGAATACATGCTACGTGTGACTGGCATTACGATATTATAAATTTATACTGACTTAGATAGTAAAAAGCTACCTGATAATACACTAAATACACAAATAAATACGAAAGTAATGTCAAAAAGAATCTGATTGAATATACTACAACTTCAAAAACTAACAGGTACGATAATAAGTAGTTATTTATTAGTACGATTACCTGTATAAAAATCACTCAAATCACATTAAATCCGAGTTGATAAAGTTTCACTCTTAAAATTTTCAAACAGTCATTGACTTTTAGCCGGTAAAACAAAATACGCAAATATCACTAATTTCTTATTTATTTTACACTGGGTTTTACCTAGATACACTTTGATAATGGTAAGATTGTGTTTTGTGATGAATTTTAGCCCTAATTATCGAAAATATTAATAATAAATTAAAATAAATACAAGACGAAATGCGAACAGATGTTAGCCGTAGTGTTGCCACAACCCAAAAAATTGCTGTAAATATTAGAGATTTTGTTGTTATATCATCTATTACTTACTCAATTTTTACTTGGCAAAATATTACCAAGTATAATTAATGATTAAACGAACTTACCTTAAGTGATGTTCTATCATAATTATACGAAGGCTTCGTCTGAAGAGATTAGAATACTTGTAGTAGCACGTACCGTGTAGCCATTCATACACTATAGTTGAGAAATGCAAAAAAATAAATAAATATTTTAATATTAAGTTAAAAAATAAAAAACATTTTCCCAGATTTATTCATGTACAGCGATCCCCATACTATGGCAACACTGTGCGCGCCATTTTTCATTTAGTTCAGAGTAAATATTTTACTATTTTTTGTTTAGCAAATTTTACTTGGGTTTGGGTAGGGGGGGAGCTAATCTCTTCAGACGAAGCCTTCGTATAATTATGATCGAACATCACTTAAGGTAAGTTCGTTTAATCATTAATTATACTTTGCTTCGTCTTCGAGATTAGAATACTTGTAGATCTTTAGAGTAACAAAATTTCTAAATAAAAAAAAAAATAACTTTCAAATTCATATTTTAGTATAATTGTAATAATTAGGATTGTATAATGAAATAATTTACAAAATAATAACCAAAAAATAAGTTATTATTGATTTCATTATTTACCAACAAAAATAAATAAATATAACTTTATTTATTTATTTTATAAGAGTATGTACATAACACAAATAGATAAACAACAATGATGTTTTATGATTTTTTCTCAGATCATTATTATTTAATCATTTGAATTTAATATTGACATTGCAAAATTGTTTCTTTCCTCGATAGGTCTTTGATAGAATCTGGCAAACACACTGGATGAATCTGACCATCCAGCGGTTTTACGTATAAGATCTAGACTCACACCATTTTTATGAGCAGTAGATGTTGAAGCATGCCTGGTTGAATGAGCAGAAAAATACTTGTATCAATACCACTTTGACGCAATATTTCTTTTATCCAGCGACTGATAGACTGCGAGCAAACTTGTTTATATGGACTTTTATAACTGATCAGATAACTGATCAGAAGTTCTTATAGAATCAGTTCTACTTTTATAATCTAGTAATGCATTTACTGGGCATATTTGGGGTTTTTCTTTAAAAAAAGGTAATATTAATGTGGGTTGCTTTGAGTGAGCTCGTGAGGTCTTAATTAATTCAGGTATCGTAATAATAATTCTATCATCCGGGCATACTTCAATATTTTGCACTTTGATTTTGCTTAAAGTTTGCACTCTGTGTGCTGTAACAAGTGCCAATAAAGTCACAACTTTTTTACATAATTTATCCAAACTGATTTCATCATGTGGGTACCAGTCTTCCAAAAAAATTAAAACAGTCGCTGGATTCCAAGTTATATCATATTTTGGAATAGGTGGGCGTAGCCTATAAAAACCCTTGAATAATCTAGTTACCCTATCGTCAGTACCTATTTTAGTATTAACAATTAACGAAAGTGCAGACCTATATGTGTTTAACGTACTATATTGGGCACCACCCTGATAACAATCAGTCAAAAAAGAAATCACTTGGGGAATTGACGCTTCATATGGTGCAATATTATGGAATTTGCAAAAATTAAACCACTTTTTAAATGCCACACCATACTGCTTGACTGACTTTTCCGAGAGGGGAGCACACATAATATCTAAAGCACTTGTTGGGATGCTCCTCCGTGAAAGTGCCGTGCAGATAATTTTGCGGCTATCAAGGTGACTTTGTGTTGAAGTTGTCTGTTAGGGACAGATAATAAGACATCTGTATTTATTCCGAGTATTATCATATCACTACGTAAGCTGTTTAAGATGGGAAAGGCCAATGAGGAACAACCACTATGCCTTCAGCATTTTCCGATATGATTTTTCGAAGCATTTTTAAAATAACCGATATTGGCGGGAATGCATAAAAATATAATTTACTCCAGTTTAAAGTGAAAGAATATATATAGCTATAGCACCGGGATCTCGATGCCAAGAGACATATTTATCGCATTTTTTATTTAATCTTGTAGCAAATAAATCAATATCCGGTTTTCCGAAGTGTACAACTATTTTGCTGAAGGCATGGTCAGTTAGCTCCCATTCGATATCAGGGTGTGATCGTCGCAATTCCACA
This sequence comes from Nudaria mundana, assembly GCA_963556515.1. Lineage (NCBI taxonomy): Eukaryota > Metazoa > Arthropoda > Insecta > Lepidoptera > Erebidae > Nudaria > Nudaria mundana. The sequence continues at coordinate 3,066,632 of OY748301.1, read as the reverse complement.
TCTGCCACTTCGTTATCTTGGGAGCTAATATATGATGCGAAAACATATATGTTTCTGTCTTCACACCATTTCCATATACTCCTTGTAATATCCGTTAAATGTGGGAAACGTACGCCACCCATTTTGTTTATATACGAAATGGCAGTTGTGTTATCAATACGAAGGAGTATTTGACAATTTCGTACGTCTATTGCAAACACCATCACGCCAAAGTATGCTGCTAATATCTCTAAATAATTGATATGTAAAGTTTTTTCATGTTTGCTCCATTTTCCATTAGCCCTATCCTTACCACATGCTGCCCCCCACCCTGTTTTGCTGGCGTCAGAAAAAAATTCCATACAATAGTTATCGTCTCTTATTGGATTAACGGAATTATTATGTGGGTCTGCCACCACTTTAAATCGTCATTAAGAAACTCGGGTATAGACATATAACTGTCGTAATCTTCTGTTTTTAATAACGCAAGATATTTACATCGTTCAATGTTCTTAGTATATAGCCAACCGTATTGGATGGCGGGGCAGGATGAGGCGAGTAGGCTAAGCGAGCGATTCGACGAATTGAGCATCGTTTTAATTTTAAGAACTTTGTTACTTCTGTTTTAATTAAAGTTCTTTTTTCTCGAGTCAGAGTAATATGGTAATTTTTTGTGTCAATAATAAATCCTAGATACCTACAAACATTACTTGGTATTAAGACACTTTTGTCATAGTTTATAAGAAAAACCAAACGATTCTAACATAATTATTGTCTGTTTTATATTATGTTCTAAGTTTTTATATGAGTCAGCAATCAAACAAAAATCATCTAAATAAATTGAGGATACGTATCCTAAAGACCTGAGTAAACATACGACTGGTTTCATTAAATTAGTGAACACTAGTGCCGGTGTTTAACCAAACGGGAGAACATTAAATTCAAACAGTTTGTTGTTGAATATGAAACGAAGATATGTCTTAAAATTATTTTTATAGGTAATAAATAATAAGCATCTTTTAGATCAATTGTACACAAAAAAGAACCTCTTGATATTAATTTTAATGTCGTCCTTAAATCCTCCATTTTAAAATGTTTTGTTGTGATGAATTTATTTAGTGATTTAAGAGATAAAATAAAGTGATTTTTTCCGTTTGGCTTTGGCACTAAGAAAATACTTGAGATGTATTGCTCATCACATGGCGTACATTCAGTGATTGCACCCGATTCCAATAATTCATCAATAGCAGTTTGCATGTCATTAAATTCATCTAAGGAATAGATTTTGGAGGATGGTATAAAAACCTGTTTTGGAGATGAAATGGTATAGTGTACCCTTCTGTAACCCACGATAATATTAGATTATCGTTGGTAATTAAATGCCACCTATTATGAAACGAAGCTAACCTGCCAGCTGTGGCGGTCTCATAGTGTACCTCATCTATCGGCGGGTCTGCGTGAGCGCGCGCGAGCGCTGCGGCTGCGTTGGCGGCGCCGGTGGGGCTTGTGGGGCTGGTGGCGGCGGAGGCGCGGGGGCTTGGTAACGGCGTGGCTGAATCATCGCAGGCATCAGTCTTCTCCCCGCTCCCGCCTGCCTCGCTTGTGGAAACGGAGGTCTCACATTTAAAGACCGAGGTTGATTGACTCCAGGTTTAGGATGTACTATCGTTTTTATTTCAGCTCCCGATTTATTAATGGCTTTCGCTGCCTTTAGTGTGTCAGCTAACTTCTCACCAAATAAATGACTGTCAATCTCTGTTGTAAATAATTGGTCTTTTATGTCTTTTTTAATTGTAGATGTCACTAAACTTCGGCGAGACATAGACTCCTGATATTGAGAATCGCACAAAAGTCTAGAGGCGTCAATAAGGTACTTGATTACGTCAATGTCCTTGTTTTGACTAGCAAATATTTTTGTCAAAGCCTGCCCGATGCAGGATAAAGCTACTGCTTTTTGATTTTGTTTGGTCTAAATAACTGCATCCTTTTTTACTAGCGTTTCTGATAACGCGGCTTTTATCTCCGGGTTCAGCTTAGGGGCCCCAAGTTTCTGGCAGTTTTCGGGTACGAAATATTTGCCTAAAAGGTCCTTCTTAACCTCCTTGGGCAGTCCAGATGTTACAATGTGCTCCCATCGGACAGCCAGATCTGATTGTATTGGCGAGCTGTACGACCTATTTTTTGTAGGATGTTCGCCTAGCAGTTCGCGTATGCTTTCGTCTAAAGTAACGGAGCACGCTTCCGAAGTCGAGGGTAGAACTGGGTCGAGTTCTAAGTTTTGTGGTTCTAAGTCCACAATTTGTGGAGTACAATCTTGATTTTGAGGTTCAGGTGTGGATAATCCAACTGTATTATCCTCATGGATGTCGACACTAACATCGATTAAGTCTACAGACTCCTCCATTTGATTGTTTAAAATAGACAGAGAAAAATAAAATGTAATGTAGGTAGATACCTAAAAAAATTTAGGTCATATAATTATTGAATTGTAGGTAACAGGCCTAAAAACCTGTACTCATTCAATTATAGTATGGTAATATATTACCGTGATTACAGTGAGGTAAGCATCCTTAATAGATGAAGTCAGCACTGATTTTTATAGGTAGGAATAATAAAACAATACAAGGCGATAGTCCCACTAAACTATCCTCATGTATTTTGTTAGATAGTGAAGGTAGCACTCTCAATGGAAGTGCACTCAACATAATGTTTAAATAAACATAAAGTATCTACCAGTTAAATCATATTTAAAAGCTATAATACTGAAGTAAGTACCTTTTTGTAACGACAACAGTGTATCGGAACCGTTTGTAGACGGACTCGATGATCTTTTTTGACTTCGTTTTTTCACCTGTTTTTCCAATTTGCGTAACTTCCTAAGTATGTGATCATCACAATCCCTGTCCCTATGCTTACGTTTAGGCATTTTTATAATGGGATAATAACAATATGTAAAGTGAGGTGTTGAACGGCCGACCACTAGAACGCGAATGAAAAATGGCGCGCACAGTGTTGCCATAGTATGGGGATCGCTGTACATGAATAAATCTGGGAAAATGTTTTTTATTTTTTAACTTAATATTAAAATATTTATTTATTTTTTTGCATTTCTCAACTATAGTGTATGAATGGCTACACGGTACGTGCTACTACAAGTATTCTAATCTCGAAGACGAAGCAAAGTATAATGTCATTATGGCATTTGGTCTTTAATCAAATTATTTTTTACAGTAAACAATCTTCAGACAATAAACGTATGGTGAAATGATTTGTTAAGACAAAAAATATGGGAAGTAAACAAAATGGGTAGGTTAGGTTAGGTTAAAGCTGTGACCTCCTACACCAGAAACAACTTGCATTAATAGAAAAAAAAAATTGTTTTTAGTAGGTTACATACCCGGAACTGAACTATTTAGAAGTGTATTGTGTTAGTGTGTGTGTGTGGTGTTAATTTCTTCTTTAACACATTTTTGTCATTGAAGCATTTGACTGAATAGGAAGGGGAGAATTGAAAACCACAATATTTGGCACCAATATTTTACCCACCTTAAAGCTTGTCTCTTTCAATACCTGTCCATCCTAAGGTTGCCTGTAAGATATTGCTTTTAGTGATAAGGCCGCCCTTTGTACATCCTGTATCTTTTGTGTCCTATGTTTTTGTTAATTGGTGTACATTAAAGTTTATTCAATTCAATTATAATCAAATATTCATTATTGTTGTTTGCGAGACGACCAGGACTAAATTGGCTATGCCATAGGGGCTGGCACGTAAGATTTTGTGCCTTTAATCAACATTTCATCGCAAGGGTTTTTATAAATCTGCCCGGTGACGGCAATGGGCTTGCCCCCTATTGCGTGGGACTGGAAATGCTGGCAGATTATGGGTGTGTAATGCACCTCTGCCTACCCCTTCGGGATATAGGCGTGATATGTGTGTGTGTATTGCTTGCGTTCATTGCATCGTTAATACTTAGTATGGAACTTCTTACGCCACTGACTTATTTACGCTATATCGTGATATATCAACCTTACTTTCCACAAACTGGTTTATAAACGCCCTGATTTGAGATTATTACAAATGATAAATTATGTTTAGTTCGCTTCTTCTCCTCGTTATAATATCTATTAAATGTTTGGTAATTCATAAGATAGGTTTGACTTTAAATTGAACTAATTTAACCTTTATTCGCAAAAGGACAGATTCTAATATGGACAGATTCTCAAAAAGACAGATATGGTACAGTTGTATACATACTTTCATGTAATAGACATTAGACCTTTATGCCTATTTTTTATTGTGTCAGGTCTATTTGGATTATTCCCAGTAGTTCCATGTAGCCAGTACCACATGGAACTTTTGCAACCTTACAATATACGATTTTTGTCCTATTTGTTCCATGTAATTTTATACTACTTTTACCGCTGACATTATTTAAATAAAAAATATTTTAATTTTAAATTGTTTTATTTTTATGATCGCCTGGTACTTTTTCAGCATAATGAGTTCAAACATTCAATCGGTTTTCACTGAATTTAAAAGAATTTAAAATCTTGAAGGCTCTTATGTTCATGGAGGTCGATGGTCTTGGGCGTAGATGAGTCTGCAGCGCCCTCGCCGCTGACTATGGAATTCGGCGGGGAGGGTACGCTCCCTCTCCCTCTCAGCTGGCTCCTTCGCGAGCATGACTTGCTTGCAGAAGTACACGGCCGCGTTCCACCTACTCCCGCTGGAGACCATGGCTTGAAGCATGGTTTCCAGCGAGAGGGTATCCACGTCCAGACCCACTACAAGGTCCCGGTGCTGACTCGCCCACGCTGAAAATGACACGCACCTTGAATAAAATACTAGGACTACAGAACTACATAACCACTCTCGAAATCTCATTCGAATCTTGATCCGTTTAGTTTATTTAAATGTGTCAACAGGTGCACCGAGTACAGATGAAAATGATTGTTAAAGCGAATTTCATGCTAAATTATTCATGAATGTTTAATAATAATAAAGTGTAGGTATTAAGCGTTTTATTAGGATATGATGATGATATCGATAAGTTCAATCCCATTTGATATTACAAGTGTCTTTAGGCATTTACTATATTTGTTGGGGAATTTGAGGAAGCGTCGTTATTCTCTCAACTCAAACTCAAAAATATTTATTATTAACGTCAGCATATAAGAATTTACTTTTAAATCCAGATTCACAAAGCAATGGGTTGAGCCGTGAGAAAAGAACCAAGCAAGAAAAAATCCCGGTCAATCTTTTCCAATCAAGTAAATACACCACGCATGAAGTTATGCGTTAATTTAGATAATTTCTATGTTCCTAAATATTTAATAAATGTTTGAAAACACGAAACCCATTTACTAAATTAAAAAGAATCTTTTAGTAAATGCTAACCGCATTGTTCTGGAGTTCTATTAGGCTATTTATTATCCCGCTTGTGTTCACGTCTAAATGAAGAACAAGAAAACTATGCCTATCGTGAAGTCGAAGCTACGAGCATTAAATTATCTATGTCCTTTTTGTTTTTCATAACATAGTATAAAAAAAGTGGCTTCAGTCCCTATGTTTGCTTATATATAACCTACTCATACTAGGTTTAACCAAGAGTAAGTGGCTACACCTAGTTCTAACCGGCTAAAACTAGGTGCAGCCGCGCTTCGGGTATTAGCCGTAACATTTACAGATAGGGTGGTTCTCGAGGAAAGTTTTTAGTGTATAGGTTGTTTGTCAAGCGGGCGCAGCCACGGGCATCCGCTGGTATTCTTCTAAATAAAAATGAATCACCGTCTGTCTCGATAAAATTCTAGAACGGCTGGACTGATTTGGCTATTCTTAGAAAAAAAAATGTGTCTCAAGAGCTGTACCGTTGTACTATCAGTACTAGATTACTGATAGATAGGATGCTTAGGTATTTACTTGTAAATATTTAGGTTCATAATAATACATAGAATAACCCCCAAACTCCGAAATAAATCTTTGCATTGGCCTAATAATGTAATATAAACAACTAGACTTCCCGACGACCTTTGAATTAAGTAACTAATTACGTGGCTATTAGGACTGAGCGCTTCTGCATTCGACAATCATCTTTAATTAACCATTTTTACATTATTTACGAGTACACCTATGTATTTTAAATGTCGAGTGAGATCTAGAGATAATATGGTTTTAACATTGAGTTAATTTTATGTAGCAAATCTGCTAGCCTTCTGGAAACAGTGTCATTTACAACCTATATTACATTTATGTTAATATGCTATTAAAGTTAATATTATGCATCTGTTTACCCGATTATAATTATACGCAGGTTGGATGTAATTATAACTTCTGTTTTCCTGAAGGTGACGGCAGAGACGAAACCTTTTTTTCACGTTAGCTTCCGGGCGTCTCGGGAACGTTCCTCATAGAAAGAAATAAAGTTTTTTTTTCTGTTGCATCACAAACTTACACTCAACGTAACATAAAAAAAGGATGGTAATGCTAGGACACCAGCGAACTTTAGCCTTTCAAGGCGGAGTGTTACGAGTGTTATCCTGCATCTTTGGGGGTTGGGTTTTATCCCGCGTTGGTTTGTGGGCGAAAACCCCCCATCACTCCAACCGCCTGGTTTGCTTCTGTAAGGGCACTTTTCCTTTTATGCGTATTTATATCCGCGTGTGGCTCGTACGCATGTCTTGTCAATGTCAAATCCTTCATGGCTCGTGAGCATAGATACGCATGTCATTGGTGTATGAAATACGTACCTACTAGAATCCGGGCAGCACACATGCGGGTACCAACCCGCCGTTCGACAGCAAGACATTCGGAAATCGGATATCTGAAGTGAAAAACAACTCGGACGGAACGTGAGAAGTCCAAATAATGTCTTTAATGTTTAATGACGATACCGATACTCGCAAGATCTTCTGTTCTACCCGTGACAAGCCGGGACGAGATACTAGTTTATTATTTGCGGAAGAAAATTATGCCGTTATAAAACCGGCTTATTCAGCTACCAAACGCTCGTCTCTCGGACATTATAACTCATCTAATAAATAAAGTGTATTATAATAATTAAAGATAGTATTGTTGACAGAGATGCTTGGAAACGATATTCTTCTCATGCTGACACAAAGGTATGCCGAAATGTCGACCCCCGCTGAGTTTCTTGCCCTTCTTCTCGGGATGTTGTAACGTAAAGGGGGAGGGGAGCAGCTGGGGAGAAGTGGGCAAAGTTGTCCACTTGGTAAAAGTTGCCATTGGGCAAAGTTGATCAAATTTCGAACTCTCCTCCCACCCTTAACTGAGATTGCTACATTAAATTTAGGAAGAATGTACCTGGATAGTACACAGTAGACAGATGCGTCAAACTATTGGTAACAAAGGTCGTACCGTTGTTGACATATCTGCCGTAGGTGATAATTCTAGAAAAAAACACATTTATGAGTTAAATTTGACAATTTTTTGGTAATCGCCTACCATTAACATCCTATAAGAAAATTCCACAATTCTGCAACTAACAGAATGAAAGCAAAGATTGGATATCTCTCACCAGATCAGATCCAGAGAATGCGGATAAAAAAAAAGAATAAAAAATTTGCTTGTCGGTCTTGTGCGGTGGCCATTTGCTCCATAAGCCAAAACGAACACATGAACGGCGGCAAATCCTGCTTCCACGTCAAAAACAAACGTGACCTCGGACCCGCTGTTGAACAAAACACACTATCTCGTCAGCAAGTATCGGTTTTGGGAAAAATCCCACATCACGCGAATTTTAGGATTTCCCAAGACAACACAAATTTAATTCACAAAAAAGATTAACTTTTTTATGCGGGTCCATTTGAAAAGAAAACTTATTTTTAGTATTTTCGACTATCCATAGACTGGACTGGACATCGACTACTTGTTCAAATGTTTTATTTGTCAGTGCAACAATGAGCGACTGTAAATTGACACCGACATCTAATTGATTGACGTTTTGAGAAACCAAAACAACATAATCGTCCGTATGCAATAAAAATAAATCATCTTGTGTGAAAAGCTCTGTGAAACTAAAACTAAAGTGTTTACAGTGTACAGTGTTTGTAAGTAGTATGTTAGTGGCTATGTGTGGTATGTGTGGTAATCGAACGGACGGATTTCTTGTAATAACTGCACCTATTTTGAATACAAATATTTTGACATGATTTTGACTATTATATAGTAGTACGTACATCAACAGTACCTTTTTTATTTCCGCGAGACCGCGGCCTCTCCCATGTCCATTGCTGCGGGCGTCTCTGGTGACACTGAAGGCATTTCCAGTGGCGCCCAGCGGACTTTGGCCACCGGTGTGGCCTCTTCGGGGATCAACAGTACCTACGTAAAGTCTGGTAGATAAGTAGAATAGATAATATTGACATTCGCAGTCTAGTAAAGATGAGAAGGAAGTGATAAAAACGCATTCCACTCGCAAAGTTTTATAACAAATACTTACTAACACTTTTGCGTAATATTTTATAATGTAATTGCACAATTCATTTAAAAATTAAATCACTTTTATTATCTGGTAGGTACATGTAAGTATGTAGTGTGAATAATGTCGTGGTCTATGCATTTTACAATTTGAGCTAGTTTTTAGCATGTAAATGTTACTATAAAAATGTACAGTAATATTTTACCTAATTAGTTTATAACTTAACAATGCTTCATGCTTTCTATATACATGAGGAAGGCTGAAAAAATTATGTCATATCACTAAATTATTCAACCTTAATCAGATTCATACTACAATAATATAGTTGTTAACGATGTTGGTTGGGTGGGCTACTTAATTATGATTATGATGCCCTACTAGTGTGTAGTAAAAAGTAATAAAAACTATAACTTTTATTAATGAGATATTAAACATTTATATCTATAGGTACATGGCTCCCCGAATTCTCTAAGGTGCGTATCTACTTTAGGCGACCAGCATGGACGAAAGACGGACCGCGGAATAAAATAAAGACCATCCTGTGGATACTTCAGTCGATAACCACTAATAATCGCAGAATAAAATGTGTTAGTTGGACCGCCTACTTACCTACATTTTAAGCGATATTATTGGTTGAATAGTTAATCGATAACAATAGTAAATATGGGTGTCAGAATACTTCAAAGCTGAACAAGAATATAATACTTGTTACTACTAGACAACGCTTGTGGCTCCAACCGGGCTGAATAAATTGTCGGTTGTAGGTTTCTCACCAAAAATCAGTCCTCCCACAGTCCAGTTAAGTGCCCATATTCTTAAAACGAGTTATCGTCAACAATATTTTTGAAATGATTTATAAACAAAACACGGAATGGTTTTCTGTCACTTTAACATAATAAAAATGTAAATAAGATCAATAAATTTACCACAGATGAAGAATTTATTGTCCTTCAATAATCTTGATAATCTGAAGAGTATTTCGTAAATGTTATTATCTGGGATTTGAATTTGATTACGTGTGTTACTTCGCGCTGAACAATTTTACACAACAAGGTCACCAGCGTGGGTAAGTCAGTCGGATCTGGACAGGAGATTAACAACCCTCTGTCCTTGCAGAAGCAGGCCAGGTAGTCCCCGACGAGGAATAAAACTTAACCCCAAGAAGCGAGATAGCACCCAACCAGAGAAATGTAGGAAAAGTCTGCCAGCGTCCTCGGATAATCCATCCGACGCTGCACCCTGGGCGTCCAGTGATGGAAAATATTTTGTTAAACATTTGGTACAGACATAGATTAAGACTTCAGACAAAATGATGTGAGATTACATTTTATCCTTCGTATATCGCTGGGTCTGCAGAGTTTCTTTTTAGTGATAAGTACAATCTGGACTGTTGCAATTTTGGTTTGAACAACAAAGTGGTTTGGTGTGGTACTTACCAACAAAATTACAGGTAAAATCTTTGTGTGATGTGATTTAGTGGTGATGATTACCTATGTATGTTTCTCGTGTATCCTTCAAAAACCAGAAACGAGAAAACATAAACAAACGTATAGCGGCGCTGTCCTAGCCGCAGGCGTCCTTCTGTCTTTTTCGGTCTCACCCACTTGATTTCCAACCATGTACCTACTTATATTAGAATGATGTAATTGCAGAACTTTATAATTATGTAGAGGCATAGAAAATGATCAGCTTAGAATTAATTAACGATTATTGTAATCTGAGATAAGTCGGTATAATCATAATATCAATCATTGTGTACAGATGCAATTTGTAAGTCGGAATGATGCGCTAGTACTACTGGAGCCAGCTGTAATGTGGTTTATGAGACATTTTGGTAATGTTTATCTTTATTAGTTTGAAGCAGCTATGTTAATGGTTGCAGTTTTGTGTGAATTTGAAAGGTCTGATGGTCTGTAACGTAATATTATTGTCAGTGTTAGAATGTAAGTTCATTTTTGACTCAGAGAATTAGTGTACTATGTAACATGGCAACGAAACCAGCACTCTGGCAACCTTCCCAATCATTATCATTGCTGATTGGGAAGGTTCTCAGAATGCCCAGAGAGCCACGTCATCGAGTAGAATTTTTACTCGAAAGTTCATAAAATATAGTTATATTTATTATCTACATTACCTAATAATATAAAGATTCATCAAAAAATTACAAAAGTTCTTTGAATTTTGTTTTATTTTCTCACGTAAACAACCCTTCCAACATTTCTTCGGCCCAAGTCCTCACTAGCACACGTTGCACCCGCTAACAAACAGTCGAGGTTGTGGCAAATATACTCAGTCCCCAGAAACGACAATAGGCTCCCCACCTATTACGTAAGGGTTAATTAAGTTAGTTAAGTGACTTGCAAAATCGGGGCGCAATAAGCGCTTATGTCTACCCCTTACGAGAATAAAGACGTGATGTGTGTGTGTGTAAAAATACCTCTCTTTTGCAACATAAACTGCAAAAATGTACCAAATATTTCAAACAGAACCAGCGCGCAGCGTGGGTATTCCTTCAGCGGTAGTCATCTGATCAAAGCTACCACCACTCTTAAGTTCTTAGTTTGTTTGTAATTCTAAAAAGATCTATACAACTAATTCTCATATCCACCCTATCCTCAAGCCAGGAAGGTGTAGTTACATTGTGCAGCGCCAACGCAACTTTGTCTTATTTACATACCTTTTATATTAATTACAATGTTTCTGTAAATACCATTCTCACAATAAGTGTTACAACGAGAAATATTATTTAGGATATTCATTCTAATGTACTATACAGTCACGGTACATGGAAAAGTAAATTATAGGGTATTATGTTTCATTTTTTTTAAAGACTTTAAAGATACATTTATTTTACGATTTTAAAGTAAGTATATACGCATAGTTAGTATATACGATTTTAAAGTAGGTTATAAAATAACTGTCGCTTTATTAAAAAAAATGCATCTAGAGCTAACAATAACATTACCTAAATCCATATCATTCAAAGTGACCTAGTGTTCCACTAATTATATAATACACAAGACATTTTAATTTATAAAAATTATATTCTTAACTTGTTATGTAAAATAAATAACGTACTGTATTTAAAACATCTAAAATACTAGAGTTTTAGATCTAAAATACTAGAGTATTTTAGATCTAAAACATCATACGTAGGTATATTTTTGTTACTATTTTTAGTCCGACACGCCCGGGACTTTAATTGGCTGTGTCATAGCGGGTGGCACGTAGATTTTGTTGCCTTTCATCAAAATTTCATCGGAAGATTTCAACGGTTTCAATTTTTTTCAATTATTACAATATAGCTGCTACCTTTTATCAAATTAATTCGGCCATTTTCGACATAACCCATTATTAATGTGTCCGGTGTCGGCAATAGGCTTGCCCCCTATTACATGGGACTTAAAATACTGGCAAATTGTGGTTGTATAATGCACCTCTGCCTACCCCTTTGGGGATGTAGGCGTGATATGTGTCTGTCTGTCTGACTATTTTAAAATACCAGTAATACGCATTCTCAATATTACAGTACACTTCACTCCCATCTCTATTGCACGGTTTTTCTTCCTCTCAGGTATATCATAGGGCTGTCAACTTGAGGGCCACTTTCAATTATACAGTGACTCCTAATCGCTAGACGCCGCCTTGGCTTTCCATAGGCGTCACGTCGAACAGTGTCACTTTTAGTTCAAGAAAGGTTTAAGGAGTGGGTGGCCGGGAGTGAAACGTCATTGAAACGCAAATTTAAAGTCACCTTGTTAAGATCATTTTAATTAACCAAGACAATAGCTTTGTTCGTAGACTTATGAGCTGTTGCTTCCGTTTATCCAACTCAAATTATAAAGTTAAAGTTTGTTCGGATGTATGGTTGTTTGTCACTGTTTCACACAAAATTTACAGAATTTACGAGTATATTAATGTAATTTAGGTACCTTTAGTTTCAAAATGCTTACTCGAACATTTTCTCGAAATAAAAACCAGCCTATGCGACATTTTATACGTGATCTTGCGTAGAAATTGGACCAATTACATCGATACATCAGCCCACCACAGTACCCTGCTGGACATAAGCTTCGCCCATGACGCCATGACACTCCAGTTGCATCCAGCCGGTGCCAGCCCAAGTCATTCAGGGCACTTATGTGGAACAGAGCGGCAGCTTCCTAAGAATTATATTAAAGTATGTGTGACAGCTGGCTGTGCGCGTGTGTGTGGAAACGTTTCCAGTCTCGCCGCGTCTCCTGTGCACACATGTCTCCTGTGCTTCTAGCGGTGGCTCCGTGAATTTAATCATGAGCTCACCATGCTACACGATTTGATACACGGAGAGAACCATCGTATTGGTAATCATTGTTTGAGCACAGTTTGAAGTTGCGTCTTCTTAGATGAACTAATATTAAATTATTTTCTTCAACTATATGGATGAAACCGTGGGTATCAGCCAGTGTAAACATATCTATGGCACAAAATACCATTAGAAAATTATTGCATGTCCATAATCACAAAGGATACCTAAATGATTCATAACACCTTGACTGACTGCTGAGTGGGAGTTACAATAGCTAAGTGCCAATCAACGAAGCATTGTTTTTAGATTAGTTCAATTTGTTAGATGATAGAGACCTTACGACCTAGGTTGCATTCTATCTTACAGATTATTGGTGTTCATAATATTATTACTAGTATTTTTATTTAATTTAATTCTTGTACACACAGTTATATACATAACAGTAAATGGATATAAACTAAACATGTATGGTAGAATGGCGCCACTTTTCTCTAAAGAGATCTCTTCCAGTGGGCCTAAGAAAGGAGATCGTGACTGCAAACGGTGCTTGTGTGTGTTAATAAACTTACATAAACGATAGCTACATAAATACACAAATACATACATACTAAGCTATATAAACATACATAAACGTACAAATAATTAAGGTAAGGAAGTGAGAAAGTGTTCTTTCACTCTTTTCTTAAATATATAATATAATAATAATATATTCATTTATTTCTCTCAAAAAGGTACTTACATTTAATTACAGGAAATGTGACGTAAATGAAACATAACATAAGTTCAAGTTCCTGATTGAGAGCTGGCTCAAGGCCTGTATGACAAATCTCCAGGCCTCCTTACATATTAATGTTATGCAAATAATTTAGTTAAAAATATGGGTACATGCACATTTCTACTTTTACAGCAAAAAATAAAAATAATCTTATGGCTAATGGTAATGAATGTGTGATATAGATGTGAGTGCAACGGATGTTTGTATAGATAGGTATGAATGTGTGTAGGTAGGTAAATGCACTTTTGTGTCGTGAATAATTATTATTATTATTACGTGTGAACACAATGTTGATGGTAAGTGAGTCAGTCCACTCGAAGATTGAGCGTGGTGTAAGTTATAAAAAGTTAGCGATTTTAGTTAGATGGTCAAATCATAATTATACTGTTATACTGTGGCACGTATAAAACTTTCAGTCTCGTCATAATTCAATTGCAATAACCAGTGTTCAATAACTTCTTTGCATTTAGGGATAGTCTGTGGATATATGTAGATAATTTTATTCATTCTATTATACAGAAACCCACTCAAAAAATAGAAGCTACGTTGTGCAAGAGAAGTAGTGACATGTGTTGGTGGGTATATAGCGTGTTGGCGTCTAACACCGTCATATTTGCCCCGGTCATAGTGTGTTCGCGAGTGAGTCCTGATTATGACGTTTAGAATGAAAAGAGCCCTAACAGAAAGGATGCCACAAGTTTTATATAAGTCTTTAGTAGGGAACCTGTAAGGCAACTTCCATCCAACCTTAAGGAGCGCCCTTTCGGCTCGCTCAAGCTCTAATAGGTGTGTTTTAGTACATCCACCCCATACGACTATGCAGTACTGTGTGACAGATTGACAGAGGGCCATATACACAAGCCTAAGTAATGATCTTTCCGCGATGTTTTTTAAATTGGAAAACATGTAGATCATTTTTCTCAGCCTAGTGTTAAGTGTATCAATATGCTGGTGAAACGATAAGACATTGTCAATTTCTACTCCTAAATATCTTATACAAAGAGTGTTTTCAAGAGCCGGGCAATCGCAAACACTACTGGACAAAGGGCAACATGAGTGGGCGTTTAGGTTATAGGTAGATGGACATCTACCGGCCGCTGACAAAGAGAAGGTTACATACTTGGTCTTGTCTACGTTGAGTGTCAAAAGGTTGTGAGCTAGCCATTCAGTAACCTCGTTCAATCCTGTTTGAGCGTGCTCAAAGACACCCTGCCAGGAATTATCTGTAAATATTAACGCAGTGTCATCCGCATATGTGTATATCGAACCGTGGGAAAGTTGCATGCTGCATAAGTCGTTTATGTAGATAATAAACAAAGTCGGACCTATAATGCTCCCTTGCGGTACGCCGTAACTCAGAGGAAGTTCATCACTAATAAACTCTCCAATTTTTAGGCTTTGCCGTCTGCCACTAAGGTAACTTTCAAAGAGACTCAACTGTGTGCCTCTTATGCCAATACTTTCAAGTTTTTCCACCAGTATAGGGACAGAAACAGTGTCGAATGCCTTTGCAAAGTCGAGGAATACACCTACAACTTTCTGTCTCTTATCTAATTTAGTAACTATTTCAGTAGTTAAATCTAGTACGGCATTGTTAGTGGATAATCCTGAACGAAAACCATATTGTGATGGCGAGAGAATGTGATAACGTTCAAGGTATTTTGTTAACCTGTTATTTAACAACCTTTCCAAGATTTTAGAGAGTGTAGGCAGGATAGAGATAGGCCTGTAGTTATTGAGCTGGCCTCTGTCGCCGCTCTTGTGTATTGGATGAACAATTGCCAGTTTCAATGCCTTTGGGAATACGCCCGTAGTGAATGCCAAATTGCATATGAACGTTATTGGTGATGTTAAAATATTTTTATACTGTTTGAGGAATGAGGCTGGTATATGGTCGGAACCGACCGCACAATCAGATTTAAGGTTATTTATCATTTGTTCAATCTCAACATCATCTGTTTCCAGGAGGACAAATGTATGGTTTAGTTTACGGAGGGGTGTAACGCCTGTGGTATTTGTAGAGTATTTTTGTGCCAAATTTGATCCAATGTTGGCAAAGTAATTATTGGCATCATTCACCGAACGGTTGGGCTCTTGGGTTGACAGAAGTTCCAGTGCTTGTGTTTTTTGTTTTGTTGCGTGGGTAATTTGTTTTATAGTTTGCCAAAGTTTCTTACTACTGTTTTGTGTTTTAATTATTTGAGCTTTATTGTAACTGTCTTTTGCGTCTTTAATTAGTTTAGTACAGAAATTTCTATACCTCTTAAAGGTGGTTATCAGAATTTCATTTTGAGGCGATTTCTTGACCTTAAGATGTAGACTATCACGGTTTTTAAGACATCTGAGGAGACCCGTTGTCATCCATGGCTTTTTTAGTCTTTTACGGTTAGGCAATTTTTTTAATGTAGAATTGGTGTCAATAACAGTGTTAAGTGTATCAATAAAATAGTTTGTAGCAATATCTATGTCTTGGGTATTATACAAACGACCAAAGTTCAACTGCGATAGACTTGACTGAATTTTATCATAATCTAATACACGAATAGTCTTATTGGCTTGTGAAGCAGTGCTAGGGTGATCAAAAATATATATACACAGAATTGATCCTCAGAATTGCCCGTGTGGGATATTTGTTAATCTAGAATAGCCGTTATATCAACAACTTCGCGCATCTGCTGATAGACGATTCTCAAAGTGTATAATTTGTTGTACAGCCGTGCAAAATTTTTCAAAATTTATTTTAAAAGGATTACGATTAACTAGGATTCCCGTCAACCCCTCCAGTTAAGCTAAAATAGCTTGTATTAGTAATGGGTTCACGTCAGTAGTGTCATCCGGGGATCGAACACGAACTCAAGTCATCAAAATGCTTCTCTCTCTTATTAAATCCATAATATTTAGGTATTATAAAATTGTAAACGAGCGCTGTCTGTTGGTACATGGGAAGTAGATGCAATACTGTTCTTTTAGTTTTTGGTATGTATGTCTGTCGTATGCGACTGTACTTTGTCACGAATTCAGGTGAAATGAGAAAGTGTGTCCAGTTAACGACAACTAAAACTTGATTAATTTAAGTTTCGCTATCTGGACACACGTAATAATATTGGTGTGTCCAGATGACGAAAGAATACGATGTTCTATAGTTGATTTTTGCCAACTGACCACACGTGTGTCGAGTTCTTCGTGTCTAGTTAGTGACTAACCCATTTTATTCGGGGTCTCAAACTATCTCTAGTCAAGCAAGCTAAAGGAGAATAACCAACAAAACATCGTGATATTTATATTATCTAGCCGTTATTTAAAAAATATGTTACTGCGTTTGGCTTCAGTATACGATAAAAAGATATATGTTTTACCCAATAATATAAAACATATTCAAGTGAATTATAGCAACACAATGTATCTTTAGTTATTTTTAAACTTAGACACCTACAAAAAGTACTTTAATGGCCTATTATTTTAATCTTATGAATGACTTTGGAAGTCTATCTAAGATTGGCTATCAAATCGATTCAGATAGATCTTATTATGATCTTCTGAAGATGATAAACGCGATATTCAATTATTGCACATGAAAACTAAGACCAAGGTTGATTTTACTTTTATTGACGACTCTGTGATACCCGCGGCTCCACCTGCATTGTATAATATTCGCAATTTCATGTCCCACGGGAACACAAATAACAGGGATAAAAAGTTTTTATTATGGTATTCTGTTTTATGAGCAATATTATTGTAAGTTTGGTTATAATCCGTTCAGTAGTTTTCGCGTGGTAGAGTAACAAACATCCAGCCTCACACCCTCACACCCATCAAAAACTTTTACGTATATTTATAATATACGGTACGGGACTACCTCGGTGGCACAATGGTACTATGTACGGACTGCCACACTCGAGGTCTCGGGTTCGATTCCCGGGTCTGGTGGATAATGTATAATTCTCTTTAGAATTTTACCCAGATAATTATCCCAGAGTCTGAAACTTGTGCCCGGTAAATGGCAATAGGCTCGCCCCCTATTACATGGGACCTAACATAGCTGGCGAGATGTGGGTGTGTTTGCACACCTCTGCCTACCCCTTCGGGGAAAAAGGCGTGATGCTATGTTTATGTTTTAATGTTTATGTATATTTATAATATCAGTTGTCTTGCATGAACCCTGTGGTTTGAGGTTTGTCATCTTCTTGTCGCTCTCGCGCTCATGTTTTAGGCTCACAAGAAAGAATGTTATCGGCAGGACTTGAACTTGTGGCCTTTCTCAAGGGGAATGCTCTGCCACTAAGCTACGATGACTGTACCCAATATCACACACACGCACATATGTCACGCATATATCCCCGCAGCGGTAGGCAGAGGTGCATTACACGCCCACAATTTGCCAGTATTTTACGTAATAGAGGGCAAGCCTATTGCCGTCCCCGGGCACAGCCAATTAATGTCCTGGGCGTCTCAGACAGCAACAACAACAACACACACACATAGCCAATATTACCCATAAATTCCAGCTCGCGCTTTTACGGATTCTGGTACAACATTTGAACTATCAAAACTACAGCCAGAGACAAAATCCATATTTTTATATATATAATGTAGCGTGTGAATAAACAAAGCTAAACTTGTTCAACCGGAATGGTCATTCTATAATTATATTCAATCAAATTGCCGCAGACCCGTTGGTAGGCCACATGGGATTCAAATGTGTACCTAGGGCGCCCTGACGTAGGGCCCGCCGCAGCCATGATAGGCCGAGAAGTAAAAAAAAAACTTTAGGCAAAGACGTTCCTTATGCTCAAATCTCACCAATCACTGTTGGTCGCAAGTTTTAATAGGCTGTAGGTCTGTTACCTTTTACGGCACCGTGCCTCGGAGAGCACGTTAAGCCGTCGGTCCCGGTTGTCATACGAACATCTATGGCAGTCGTTAGGGGTAGTTGGAGCCCTAAATCAAAAATCCGACCAGTCTAACCACAGAACTTCGATATTGCCCATGGATTGTGGAGGTCAGATGGCAGTCGCCTTACGGAAAATATCGAAGTTCAGCCGAATTGCAGTTAGACTGGAAGCCGACCCCAGTTACTGTATTGGGAAAATACTCGGTGGCTTATTTTAGTTAGTTTACGGGCACCGAATATTCTGACAATGAATGCCGATGCACCGCGTGCAAATGTGGATGACACAGACTCCAGAGATGTTGATAAGGCCATCAAGGCTATTAAAATCCGTGAACTAAACTTACTACCTATACACAATTCTAATATTAATTTGTATCAACTAAGCTCACCAAAGTTATTAGGTAATTCCCAGTAGTCATAATTTTATGTACTAGCTAAAATCCCAGGCTCCGCCTGCAGGTTGTGGTTTTCTCCTTCCCAATTCCCATGCGCATAAACAATACATTATAGCATTCGAGCTTAATACAGATGCAGATTAGTGAAAGAAAAATTTTCTAAAAATGTTTTATCCTAACTGATTAGTATTACCGTAGTTCCACCTACGTGATATAGTTTTCTCGTTTCTGATTTCTGTGGAAACACAGGATAAAACCGGCCAAGTGCGTGTCGTGCCATGCATAGTATAGGTTTACGTAGGCCATTATAGGCTCTATAACTCCTAAGCTAACATATTTATCTGGTCCGATATAGTTTTGCTTCAAAGTTCATCATATATGGACTACAATTATGAATTTTAAAGACCTATCTAATGACACACCATACTCCAGGATGGGCGCAAGAAACAAAAAAACAAATTCTGGTTACGCGTAGTGGTGATGTGACACTATCGGTGTTACAGACAGTCCTCTTTGCAGGGCTTGCATGGCTGAGGACGAGACGGTCAGCCATCTAATCCTGCGCTGTGAGGAAGTCCAAGACTACATGGCAAGACATCTCGGGTCTCCAGGATGAATCCCTGAAGTTCTGCACAACGTGCGGAGCCTGCTGGCGTTCCTGGAAGAGATCGGTTGGCTCGAGTGAGAGTGTCCCACCCACACGCAAAACCCGCGCACTAGACGTGGACTTGCGTAAATCAGCCTGTTTACCCCAAAAAAAATATTATTTATAATTTTCTTTTAGCACTTTATCAATGTAGTAAATACACATTATCCATGCAAAGTTTTATGTTTCTGGCACTCATCGTTTAGGAGGAAAGCCGAGGACAGATGGACGGACAGACATGACGAAACTATAAGGGTTGGGATAAAGTAGCTACATGTCAGGAATATAATTTTCAAAATCTTTACATTAGTATCAGAGCCATTTCAAACAAACAATCAAATGTTATTCCTTAAAATATGAGTCTATAACTTAGAAGTATTAGATCAGATATAATATCAATAAATTATAAAAAAAATCAATTTAAATTTAATAACATGACAACCGACGTGGCCCCATTTTTTTACGATTATCAATAAATTTTGACGTATTTAGAGTACATCAATTTTAGTTTATTGGAATTTTATAATCCATTGCATCAAATTATATTCGAATTTAATATAGTTTTCTAAAATATACCTCCAGTACTCCGGCTTAAACGCCGGAAAATCACTGCCCCCGGACCCGACGGCATTCCTGGCCGTGCGTGGGTCCTGGCTCTCGAAGAACTCGGGCCTCGACTGATGGGGCTCTTTAGCGCATGCCTCGAAAGGGGCCAGTTTCCCAAGGTGTGGAGGACGGGGAAACTGGTCCTGATCCGTAAGGCGGGGCGGCCGGTGGACTCACCGTCCGGATATAGGCCGATCGTGTTGCTCGACGAGGTGTGTAAGCTCTTTGAGCGAATTATCGCGGAACGCCTCGTCGAGCATCTCACGAGTGTGGGGCCAGACCTGGCGGATAACCAGTTTGGTTTCCGTCGGGGACGCTCCACCGTGAGCGCAATCATGCGCGTGAAGAGCCTGACGGAGGAAGCAGTCTCACAGGGCAAGGTGGTGGTGGCGGTGTCTCTTGACATCGCCAACGCTTTCAACACCTTGCCATGGAGCTGCGTTAGGGAGGCGCTCGTGTATCACGGAACGCCTCTCTACCTCCGTCGTATTGTCGGGGCCTATCTCTCGGAGAGGGCCATAGCTTTCCCCAGCTGGCTCGGGCCAGCTCGGCGAGATGTGTCGTGCGGTGTTCCACAGGGGTCGGTCCTGGGGCCGCTTCTGTGGAACATCGGCTACGACTGGGTGCTGCGGGGTGCGTTGCCTGAGGGCGTCGGCGTAACGTGCTACGCCGACGATACCCTCGTCACGGCGCGGGGTGCAACGTACCAGGAGGCAGCACTCAAGGTCACGACGGGTGTTGCTCAAGTCGTGGGTCGGATACGGCGGCTGGGACTGGAGGTGGCCTTGCACAAGTCCGAGGTTCTGTGCTTTCACAGACCTCGGAACGGTCCACCTGAAGGTTCCAGCATAAATGTGGGAGGCGTTAGCATCGGCATCAAGCCCTCGATGAAGTACCTAGGGATCGTACTTGATAGCCGATGGAACTTCGGACCACATTTCCGAAGTTTGGTCCCTAAAGTGACGGGGGCATAAGTCGTGCTTTCGCGACTCATGCTCAACCTAAAGGGACCCAACGCCTCCTGCAGGAGACTGTACCTGGGGATCGTGCGGAGTATGGCCCTATACGGGGCTCCCGTATGGGCGGCGCGGTTGACGGCCAACAACTCGACGCTCCTTAATAGACCGTTGAGGACCTTGGCCGTCAAAACAATAAGAGGGTACCGCACGATCTCCGGAGAGGCTGCATGTCTCCTAGCCGGGACCCCTCCATGGGACCTGGAAGCGAGAGCCCTTGCGTCATTGTTCCAATGGCGCAAGGAGGTGCTGGAGCGGGACCACAGGCCTATGTCTCGAGAAATCGAGGACCGGCGGTCCCAACTCCACCAGGATCTCATGGAGTCATGGAGGGGGCGACTTGAGCAACCCAGATGGGGTAGCACCGATCATGGACGATTGGCTGCAGAGGCAGCATGGTGACCTCACGTATCGTGCGACGCAGATCGTTACCGGGCATGGATGCTTCGGTAGCTATCTGTTTCGCATCCATCGTGAGGTCACACCCCGGTGTCAACATTGCGAGGTTTCCGGCGACGACACCGCACTCCACACGTTGGAGTGCTCAGCGTGGGCGAGTCAGCGCCGGGACCTCGTAGTGGGTCTGGGCGTGGATATCCTCTCGCTGGAAACCATGCTCCAAGCCATGGTCTCCAGCGCGAGTAGGTGGAACGCGACCGTGTCCTTCTGCGAGCAAGTCATGCTCGCGAAGGAGGCGGCCGAGAGGGAGAGGGAGCGTACCCTTCCCGCCGAGTTCCGTAGTCAGCGGCGAGGGCGCCGCAGACTCATCTACGCCCAAGACCATCGACCTCCATGATCGGGGCCTGAGGACGGCGGGATCGCCACCCACCGTCCTTACAGAAGCAGGCTAGAAGGGTTGCGTGCTGCGGGGCCTCTGCCCCATAGCACGCAACCAGATTCACTCACTGACGCGGGATAAAACCCTACCCCAACGACGCGGGATTCTCATCCCGACCTAACCCCCGCAGAGACCACAGAGGTGGTCAAAGTCCGCCGGGCGCCACTGGAAATACGTTCTGCTTGTAACCAGAGACGCCCGGCGACGGACGTTAGAGCGGCCGCGGCCGTAGGCCGCGGAATTAAAAAAAAAAAAAAAAACCCGCAGTGGAGTTCACTAAGGGGCGCTGCACACGGCTAAGATACTGTAATATTTTAACTTAAGATACAATATCGCTCACCATACAATTCAATGGACTATCACACACGACGAAGATAATAAATAATATATCATATTTTCGTATCTTAAGATGAATTTTTATGGTATAATAGAGAATATAATAGAAGATTTAATAGAGAAACTGTTGTAGGAGGGCTTTATGGATGCAATAAAACCCAAAACAATGGTTTTTAGAACTTTTGTCTGTTTGTCTGAATGTTTGAACACGCTAATCTCAGAAACGGCTTAACCGATTTGATTTTTTGATTTGAATTTGCGATTTGGTTTTCAATCGCTTTATAAATAAAAAAGTTATGTAGATCTAAAGTAACACGCAGGTGGAACTGCGGGCAACAGCTTGTTTTAAAATACAATAAAAAAAAATCAAAATCGGTTTGCTCAGTCCAAAGATAAAAAAAAACATAAAGTATAATTGAGAACCTCCTAATTTTTGGAAGTCGGTTGATAAATATAAATTTTACTGAGTTGTATTCTGTCTCGAGGAACGATATTATACTAGCTGATCGCCGCAGCTCCGCCCGCGTGATTTCCCGGTTTCCGTGGGAACACAATACCGGGATAAAAAATAGCCTATGTTACTCAGGGTGAATGTAGCTTTCCAATGGTGAAAGAATTTTTGAAATCAGCACAGTTATTTTTTGAGTTTATTCATTACAAACAAAAATACAAATCTTTCCTCTTTATAATAGTAGTATTTACGAGTATAGATAACTCACACTGTGATATTATGACAGCGAGCAGACATCCTAAAACGTCAGTAAAACGTTGTAAAAGTCAGAATAATCTTTTTTATTTTATTTTAGCTTAATTATTTTAGTATATAACAGTATGTATGTCACTAGTTACGGCAGTTGTGACAGATACAAGACATTTAAATAATTTATATGAGAATTTGGAGTTCATTATAAACTAAAAGTTTTACTTAATTTCTTCCATCCTATGAATATATTAGTTACGGAACGATATCAATACTATAAACAGTTTTATAAAAAAGACGATTTTTTTGTGGAGATAATTACGTAGTAATTACACATACCTACACACTACATAATAATTGCCCCGTTACACCGTAGCGTTATTATCAGACTGTCTTATTGGCGTATGAGCTGCATAAGACTGCTATCGGGTACGAGTTTGATTTCCATGTCGAGTTAAATATTTTGTACGGTTGACGATTTACCAGATCCAACTACACAGGTACATGCAGTACCTAGTTATCTAGATCCCATTACACAACCTTGATCTGGAACCTTGACCTGACTTTGGGTTAGATGACGCTGTATAAAATATCCTAAATAACTTATTTATTAGCTTTCATCAATAAATTTGGTTGTCCAATTAAGGTATAAAATTAATCAGGCAAAGAAAAAGACCGGCCACGGGCATGTCAGGCCACGCATTCTTATGCGTGGCCCGACAAGGTTCCGTAGTTACACATAAAAACCTCTATAACACCTGAACTAACAGTGTCATACCATCAATTATAGTTTTCCTTTAAAGTTCATTACATGGACTACCATCATGAATTTTTTCAAGTTCTTCATGCCAGCCATTTAGATTTTAGAGAAAATATCTCGCAAACGGATACTTAAATCAAAAAACCATCTTAGCATTCTCGCAATGAATTTAAAAGACCTATCTAATGATAACTCACAATATGGTGTAGATACGAGAAAAAAATATTATCCCAACTTTACGTGTAGGGGAGGTACTTACCCCAAAAACAAACATTTTTCAAAATTTTATTTTAGCTCTTTGTTGGCATAGTAAATATACATTTCTATGCAAAATTTAATGTTTCTATATAGCACTAACCGTTTGGGAGCATAGCCGAGGACGGACGGACGGACGGATAGATGGACGGACATGACGAAACTATAAGGTTTCCGAACTTTTTCTACGGAACCCTAAAAAAGGACCTCAATCTATTACTTTGGTGCTATTGAATAGAACAGAAGGACCTCACACAATTTCATACTCCGGAGTCAGTATATATTAGATAAGACAGTCAGCGTTGATGTCTTCTGCAAGGACGGATAATATAAATTCATGTTTCATTGTCGTAAACGCATAAAAACTATTATCCATAATTTGTCGAATCCTACTGATGTTTATGTATGCATTATATTACACGTCATTTTCGATGTCAGGATACAAACAGACAAACAAAAAGCCGTGTAATTTGCATAGATGCTAAATGATGATTGGAAGGTAATTATCCAATGATCAAGGTGTTCAATTTTGGCTTTAGTATTGCCATATTAAACAGAAGAACTACGGACATTAAAGTATAGTTTACACTCAATAAAACTTCTATAATTATATATTACAAAGACTTTGAAGCACGTACATTGAATAAAATTAATTTGTTAGACGATAAAAGCGAAGTATAATCCGCCTTTTGTCTATAAAAAGTCAATGTCTTCCCAATTCTGTATATTTAATTGTTATTACATACTAGCTGAATATAGTGACTCCGTCTCCGTGATTTACTTTTTTCATCCCTAATTTCCACTGAAACACATTACAGGGATACGAAGAGTGCGTACTGTAGTGTTTCACCCCTCGTACGCCTTTACTCACCGTCACGGAATAAAACCCGACCCCAAAGATGCCACACAGGTGGCCAAGGTCCGCCGGGCGCCATCGCCACTGGGAATTTTCTCCGTGCTTACCGAAGGCGCTCGGCAATGGCCGCGGATTAAAAGAAAAACAAAAAAATAGGATACGAAGTAGCCTATGTAATTCGGGGATAATATAGCTACATTTTACTGAAATAATTGTAATACTCAGTTCCGAATTTTATTTTATCGGTTCCTATATTAGTCGCAAACAAATAAACGAACAAACAATCAAGTAATTCCTCTTTATAATAGTAGTAAGTATAGACTGGCTGACAGGCACGTTATCAGATCACTTATGTGGAATGGATTTATCTCTAACGATTCCTACAGGAACATTATTTATTTATGTAAGGAAAACCAACAGCCAATCATTTTATAAACTTAAGACTAACGGGTCTTTTACGCGATTATTGAGATATATACATACCTGTTTATTCGTCTCTTTAAACGTCGGGTAATAAAGAGGTATGTATATATCTCAATAATCGCGTAAAAGACCCGTTAGTCTTAAGTTTATAATGTGTACAAAACGCGAAAGTTTAAAGAAGCCAATCATTTCTTACACAAAGTAGAAAAATAATGTACTTACCCAATAACAGGTTTTCACGACTTAGATTTGTACTCGTATAATAGGAAACTATCAAACATTATCACACGGAACAACACAAACCAATCTGAAATCGATTAGGTATGAAAAGATAAATAAAACAAGTCAAAAACCTACACCTATCATAACAATACAATACAATACAATTCTGCAAGGCTCATGCAGAAAAGAACTCCTTATTAAGCAGTGTTCTTACCGTACCACCGTTAACAGTATAAAGGTTAAAAGAGAAGTACATGTTACATGAACTCGAGGAACTACAATGGGTGGGTTGTGACGCGTTGACCTACTTGGAACACTAAATCTTAATTTTTGTAGTAAAACTGAACAGTCAATTACGTTGGATAATCTATATATAGAAATGGGGAATGTCCCCCTTAGCTCTCGAGAACTGCTTATGCTCCAATGATGGTTGACCCCTCTATGGATACCCTCGGTCTGGAGGCAAGCCAAAAAAAATTGACCTAGCCCTAAGGGGTCAAAAGTTATAGGCCAAAACCTCCGCGCAAGACACCGTTAAAAAAAAATTAACTGTCTGCAATGGACCGGCAATTACGCAGAGGCTGAATATGGAACCTTTTACAAATAAAATTATCAACATAAAAAATGAAACCAATACTCAAAAAACTGTTCAGGAGAACTGAGTGATTAAACACTTAGTTCCTACGTAGTATGATTGAAGCATCGGATGCCTGCGCACGTTTTTCCTTCTTACCCAGGAATTCTTTAACTGGAGCTCAAATAGGCAAATGGCTAGGGTGTTAACTTGTACCAACGTATCCCGATGGCTTTCCTACAGGCGAGCGGAATTATGCGAACCATAATTATATTACTAAGTTAATCATTATAATAAGCCCACTGACGCCCATTGTTGGTACAAAGGTAGGCCACCCTCAACAAAACATTTGGGGCGAAATTATTAGCCTATACTTATTCCGCACTTTTTTTTTTTTCAATTCCACGAGATCGCGGTCGCTCCTATGTCCATTGCTGCGGGCGTCTCTGGTGACACTGAAGGCATTTCCAGTGGCGCCCGTCGGACTTTGGCCACCTGTGTGGCCTCTTCAGGGGTTTGGTCGGAATGAAAATCCCGCGTCGTTGGGGTTGGGTTTTATTCCGCGTCGGTAAGTGAATCTGGTAGCGTGCTGTGGGGAAAAGGCCCCGCAGCACGCAACCCTTCTAGCCTGCTTCTGTAAGGACGGCGGGTAGCTACCCCACCGTCCTCAGGCCCCGATCATGGAGGTCGATGGTCCTGGGCGTAGATGAGTCTGCGGCACTTATACCGCGCTGGACGGAAGGGTAGCCATCGGGTTTTGTGTTGAGTTCGACTTCTCTAGCAGTGATGCCGCGCGTATCTTCCATTAGTCGAATCATTGAACACCTACTCGACGAAATATATTTTATTTTCAGATAATTTTACACTGGAAAAAATTAAGTAGATACTTAATTATATCACATCATCATCATAATTATTATCAATCTGTTCCTATTTCTTCGAGGAATTTCAATAAATTGTTCCAACTGTTTTAACGTATCATTTATCGATATCAAAACAAACAAACGAACTTATAATTTTATATTTATGTAGATATTTTATGATATTACTTTGAGACTAGTTTCAGACTTCAAAATCACCCATACATACCGCGTAAGTGGGATCCTGGGTTAATGCACAATCACATACCACTAAAAGACATATTTTTTACTTTGGTTTAAACATATTTAAAACAAACTAAGAACCCATTTATCCACGCAACCATGACTCGTAATAATACATGGGGCACACTAAAAGTTTTGCACTTCTAGCTAATCGGAACTATTTGAATTTCGAATGTTATATTTTTTTAAACGTTGCAACCTTCTTAGTAATAAAAAAAAACAATTGGCGAGAAATCCTTTGTCAATTGTTTTTTATCACACATCAAAGTTCTACGTATGCAACGAAAATGGAATTAAGTCGAAAAGATTTTAGAGCGATGATTTTTTATGATTTTAAAAGTTCTCTCTCTCCGTAAGACTGTGTCGCTCGTCTTCAAAATGCTTTTGGGAGAGAAGCACCTTGTTTGAGCACCGTGACCGTTTGCTGAATTTGAGAGAGGTCGAGTTTCTTTACATGACGAATTTCGTGAAGGGCGGCCTTCAACTGCCGTCAATGAAAATAATATGGCTACTGTTAAGCGGTTAATTGAAGAAAACCCGCGGATTACCTATGAGACAATTCGAGGACTATTGGGGATCGGTATGAGTCAAATCCAGAAAATTTTACACGAAGAATTGAAAGTTCGGAAACTTTGTTGTCGTTGGATCCTTCATGAACTGACAGCGGAGCAGAAGCGGGCTCGCGTGGAATGGTGCCCACAGATGCTACTGAAGTACGACCACGGACATTCTAATGCTGTTTATGACATTGTCACAGGAGACGAAACGTGGATTTATTGTTTTGAACCCGAAAAAAAACAGCAATCTTGTGAATGGGTGTTTGAAAATGAGAAGAAGCAAACAAAAGTTAGGCAGGCGAGAAACGTTGGTAAAAAAATGATCGCGTTTTTTTTCTCAGCTACGGGTCCCATCTGTACAATTCCACTTGAAGATCAAAAGAGTGTTAATGCCGAGTGGTATTCTACCATTTGTTTACCCAGGGTGTTAGAAAAAGTTCGCGAAAGACGACCCAAAAGCCGCGTTCTCCTACATCATGACAACGCTTCTTCACACACGGCCAACAAAACAAAGTCATTTTTAGCTTCTGAAAAAGTACAACTCGTCACCCATCCTGCGCATAGTCCTGACCTAGCACCCTGTAATTTCTGTATTTTCCCCAAAATCAAAGATTTGATGAGAGGTTTCACGTTTACCAACTCCGAAGAGGCAGTGATAGCGTTCAATCAGTACGTAGAAAACATGCCTTCAGATCTTTGGTCCTCCTGTTTTAAAAAATGGTTCGATCGCATGAAAATTTGTTTCAAATGTAAAGGAGAGTATTTTGAAAAGCAATAAACATAATATTTTGGTTTTAACATGTTGTTTTTTTTAAGTTACGCAAAACTTATAGTGTGACCAGAGACGTTTTATATACTCGTACTATAGACGGAACCTCAGTGTCAGAAATGAATTTAAAAAAATATAACCGAACTGTTAGGTCATAAACGGGAATACCCAAATACTCCGAAAAACTTTATTCCGAATTTCGATGTTCCAATTTTGAATCCGTTTTGAGAATTGTAATGTCTATTATTAAAAATCACGAAACTTATTTTACCGAAAGTCATTAATGCGATTTGGTAGAAGAATTTCGTGTCCATTTTGCAATCCAATATGGCTACCAAAAATAAAAGTTAAAAATAAAAATTTAAAATATTAAGTTAAAATTAAAAATAAAAGGTAAAAAAAAGTTAAAATTAAAAAGTTAAAAATTAAAAATAAAAGGTAAAAAAAAGTTAAAATTAAAAAGTTAAAAATTAAAAATAAAAAGTTAAAATAAAAGTTTAAATTAAATAATTAAAAATGAAAAATAAACATTAAAAGTTAAAATAAAAAGTTGAAAGTCAAAAGTTAAAAGTCAAAAGTTAAAAATAATAAGTCAAAGTTAAATATTAAAAATAAAAAGTTAAAAAGTTGGACGCAACTTGTTAACTTTTTATTTACAACTTTTTAATTTGTTTGTTTTCCCCCTGAAAATTTCCTAAATAAAATGGGAAAATAGGAAAAGTTTCTTTAGCTGGCCCACTATACACCCACACAACGTCAAACAAGGCGAGTGTGACAATACGCTCACGCACACTAGCATGCGTAAGCTGAAGTGTTTCTATTGTAGTGATTGCTTGGAGACGCGCCATCTATTATATAGTTCATCTAAGAGTGTGACCTACATCGGTTCCAAATTTCATCAGAATTGAACGAGGTGCTCATGAAATTCGATCGAAGAGATTCTCAACCCAACTGTACGGTTTTTTTTCCAAAAAATACCTATATCTGTCCAGTTGACGACAACTTAAAAGAGATTTTATGTTTCGCTATCTGGACACACGGAATAATATTGGTGTGTCCAGATGACGAAAGAATACGATGTTCTACAGTTGATTTTCACCAACTGACCACACGTGTGTCGAGTTCTTTGTATCCAGTTAGTGAATAACCCGAAAAATCAATTCAGTCAGTCAAACATTCAACTGAAACTGCAACGCTCGGGTGGCAGAGATTCTATTTAATAGTATGTAACATCTGTCCTGTGGGAATTTTGGATTGAATTACAGAGTGGTTTTGAACCTTTCCCCCTATTCCTACCCACTTAGGACCAATGCACCTCTGCCTAGCCCCTCAGGGATACCGGCCTGATGTATGTCTGTTTGTTGTGAAACAAATCTTTCATATTAGTTTTAATAGAATTTGAAAATAGTAGAAGTGACTTCTTCTTATAAGATAGTTTAATATTTTTTAACAATATTCACGGGGTTAAATTGAGCCATTAAGACAGATGTTCACATAAATGAGATCATTATTGCTATTAATACACTATCACAAATTTTAATGGTACTAATAATCGATACAGAATCTATATTTCAACTATTTAAACAAGGATACAAATATATATACAGGTGATGTCACATATAATCACATTTAATATAGAATACATTATTATTATTTTTCCTCCTAATAAATAATATTTATTGGTCATTTCCATATTAAGTTCATTAATCATAAATATAAGATGCCTGAGGGCTAGTCATTGCAGTTATTATTGTTTTTGAACGAGTTTAAATTACTGCTAAAAGGAGGATAAAGCTCTGGGAATTATATCTGAGATTCAGGGTTAAACGGTTACCCGCTTTTATGTGGGACTAAAAAAACATTCACAACCGACTTCTAATTACCGAAAAGGGACCAAATAATTGTCGAAATGGGACAAAAAATTGACTATATGGAAAATAGTCGAAACATATATGAGGTACAGACATTTAAAAAAAACCGTAGAGGTTCTCAACCTTTTTTGAGGTCGGTCCAAAAATTACATAAAGCGTCAAAAAAATCTGGTGGGACTTGCGTTCCGACGACGTGAGTTCGAACTCCGGTCACAACACTACTGACGTGAACGCACTTCTAACACGACCACTTCGTTCGCTTCGCTGGATGGATAACGGGATTGCTACTAGATCGTAGTTGTGATTATTTTATTTTTTAATGTACGTAAATAAAAATAACAAGCAATGTAGTATGTTATGTTTATGTTTATACATTGTGTGTATGTATGCATATATATGTATAAGTATGTCTAAGTTAATATAATTATGTATTTTTATATTCTTACCGTTTTTTTTTTTTTTTTTTTTTTTTTTTTATATTTGGTTCGCCAAATTGACGCCGCCCGCCTGGTGGTAAGTCGTGACGACGTCTAGCGATTGTGGGCGACTCTCACAGCACACATTACTATTGAGAATGGCCCTCAACTTGACGACCTACTGATGTGCCTCTTCACGCTCCGCTTAAAGAACCCAGGATTATATGTGGGAGGAAACACGTGCACAGGCAGGGCGTTCCAGGCCACTATCGTTCGGCAGAGAAACGAACGTTTAAAACGTTCGGTTCTCGCGAACATGCTATCCACTGTGTGGGGGTGGCATCTCTGCCCGGCACGAGTCGTTCGGGATCGGAAGGAAGAGGGTGGGATCAGATTGAAGAGCTCTTCAGAACACTCGCCGTGGTAAATACGGTAGAATGCGGCCAAGGAAGCTATTGTTCGGCGCTGAACTAGCGGCTCAAGGCTTCCCGTTACCTCCGGACAATCTATAATACGGATAGCCCGTCGCTGCATAGCGTCGAGAGCGTCCAGCAGATACTTCGCGGAGCCGTCCCAGAGGTGAGAGCAGTATTCGACGCAGGGTCTAATCTGCGTCTTGTACAGCAGACACCTCTGGTCCGGTGTAAAGAATCTCTTTACCTTATTCAGTATTCCTAGTTTCCGCGAAGCTAGCCCTATACATCTTTCGATGTAGTTTTTATTATTGAGCTCTCGACGAACGTCTATGCCAAGGATATCAAGGTTGTCCTTCATTGGTAATAATGCATTCTGAAGAGAGGGTAGGGGAAGGAAAGGGGATTTCTTCGCAGTAAATGCACACGCCTGTGTTTTGCGGGCATTGAACTCGACCAGGTTCTCGGTACCCCATTGAGAGATACTGTCGAGGTTACGGTCGAGATCAGCCACGAGTCGTCGTCTCTCCTCCTCAATCTCAGATCGCCCCGCCGTCGGACGAACCGAGTAACTCCCGTGCAGTGTGCTGTCATCTGCATAGCAATGAATGTTCCCGAGGGATAGCATATCATTGATATGCAGAAGAAAGAGAGTTGGTGATAGTACGGACCCCTGCGGTACCCCGGCATTCACTTGCAAGAAGCGAGAAGCCTGGCCATCGCAGAGGACCCGCACTCGGCGCTCGTTTAAAAAACTGGCAATCCAGCTGCACAGTTGAGGAGGTAGACCATATGCCGGAAGCTTGGAAAGGAGCGAAGCATGCCAGACCCTATCGAAGGCTTTGGCGATGTCCAGGCTAATAGCCAAGGACTCGCCGTGCCTTTCCATAGCCCCACCCCAGACATGCGTTACGAATGCCAGAAGATCACCCGTTGATCGCTTTGGCCTGAAGCCGTATTGTCGATCATTGATTAGCGAGTGATCCTCTAGGAATTGCATGAGCTGCTTATTTATAAGGAGCTCAAGCACCTTGCAAATGACTGAGGTGACAGCTATGGGTCGATAGTTGCCTGGATCGGACCGATCCCCTTTCTTGGGGATCGGTTGTACGTTAGCCTCCTTCCAGACCTCCGGCACGAGCCCTGAAGAGTATGACAGGCGGTACAGACGCGTTAATACTGGAGACAACTCAGCTGCACATTTTCGTAGCACCACCGCCGGAATGCCGTCAGGGCCACTGGCTTTCCGCGTGTCGCCTGATAACAATATCAGGCATTGTGTGGCCACAGTTGGCGATGGTGGGGGGCTGCAGGCCACGGTCGTCGACCCGGGAATTAGCCGCAAAGAGGTCTGCGAGCATATCCGCTTTCTCTTGGGCTTTGTGAGCCAGTGTTCCATCTGGGTAACGCAGTGGTGGCAGCGAGGGCTGACAAAAGTTAGATTGCACGGCTTTGGCCAGTTGCCAGAATCCACGGCTGCCCGTGGGATGGGAAGTGAGCTCCTGACCAAGCCGCGCGACGCGCTGGGCATCCGCTCTCTTAAAGGCCCTCTTACTCGACTTTGTGGCCAGGTTGTACGCTGCTTTGAGGTGGCCCACGTTTGGGTCGCGCACAGCCCGGGCCCTGATCCAGGCGCGATATGCCGACTGTTTTTGTCGAACAGCTTTGGCACAATCTCGCCCGAACCAGGGACGGGCTCTGCGG
This sequence comes from Nudaria mundana, assembly GCA_963556515.1. NCBI lineage: Eukaryota > Metazoa > Arthropoda > Insecta > Lepidoptera > Erebidae > Nudaria > Nudaria mundana. The sequence continues at coordinate 3,033,801 of OY748301.1, read as the reverse complement.
ATACTGGCGACATCAGTGAAAGGGATGTAATAATCCATCCCTAAACTGATCTCGCCAGTAATAGCAGAAGCACTATCCGAAGGAGCCTTTCCTACAAAGCAGCGCTGGCTCCAGGGGACGGACGCATAATAATCGCGTAGACCGTCCCAATCCGCTGACGAGTAGTGCCATAGTCGTCGTGACGTTTGTACAGGACGTGCAGGAGGTGACACCTTCATGCCAGCGTGAACAACACAGTGGTCGGAACTACCCAGTGGGGCTCCTACTGAAACACTGTACTGGGCTGGGCGACTCGTCAGCAGTAGATCCAGCAGAGCGGGCGCGTGATCTGACCTGTCTGGTATTATTTTATTACCGTTACTTACTATTTATTGTTTTCTCACTTCTACTGTCCTACATTCACACATAACACACGGCATCGGGGGTTAGGCATCGGTGAGTCAATGACCAACCTGGCACATGCTGAACTGGACACCCATTTGGTATATTTGTGTGTCACACTATTAATCGCGCGTCAGTTGTGATTGTGGTTTGAAAGTATGTTTACTCTTGATGAGTGAACATGCTTCCAATCCCCAATGTAATTTATGTGTATTGTTATGTTGTATTGTGTGGGCACTATGTACTAAATAAATGTTTATTTATTTAATGGAATCAGGTGTTACATGGCGAAAGTCCATGATGAAACAATGGGGTAAGATGTTGAATTTTTTATATAATTGCACTAATCTCGCTTAATAGAAGACATTATAAACGTCGACATATGTTTCACCTACTCAAGAGGCATTCTCAAGACTGTCTCAGAGAGAACAGCTGAGAGCTGTTATAATGTCTTCTATTTAACGAGATTAGTGCAATTATATAAAAAATTCAACATCTTACCCCATTGTTTTATCATGGACTTTCGCCAGGTAACACCTGATTCCATTCAATAAAAAAACATATATTTAGTACATAGTGCCCACACAATACATATTACCCCAAATGTTTATTTCTTTCTTTAAGTACTCTTAGAAGAAAAAAATTGCGCCAGTGAATGAAAAATTGATAAGCGAGCGGCTGTCAGTGTATGGACATATTATTAGACCGTTCTCAATTTCAACTGTATGTTTTTTGTAGTACCTACCTCATATGACTTGGTGAACCGATTTTGTTTTTTTTCTATCTACTATTACTTCCTAAGTGTTCCCAATTCAATTTGGTCCCATTCCGACAACTATTTGGTCCTATTTCGGTAGTTTAAAGTCGGTTGCTGTGTCAGGTTTTGATGCGAATAGAGGTAGGTAAGTAAAGTACTTAGAAATGTGCAAATATGAATGTAGAGGGAATTGGCTTCACAATTAGAGGTAGGCACAAGGAAAAGATGGATGGTATGCGTGAAAGACGATATGATACGGAAAGGAGTGACTGAAGACATGAGCTCTGATTGGGATGTGTGGAGGAGGAAGTCATGCTGCGGCTACCCGAAATAATTGGGATAAAGGCAGGAAGATGATAAGATTTCCTTTAAAATTCGGCACACAGACTACCGCAATAAATATTTGTCAGATAATTTATTGCCAGGTTCTTTCTCACGTCTCAACCTATTGCTATGCGAATCTGGCAGTAAATGTAAATATAAAAGCAATTATATCTTTGGAAATTGCTGACTTTCATAAGCGTCATTTAATGACCTAAGTGAATAAATGATTTGATCGATTGATTGATTGATTGAAGCCAGTCATTTAGCCCTGAGAGGGGGACCGAATCGTTCTTAAGTAATTCTTCGTCATGTAAACAAATAAAATGACTTTACACCTTTCAAGTACCACCATTCAAATTCGAAAAACAGGAACTATTAAAAACGAAGCAAGGATGACACTTTTATGTTTGCAGATAACATTCTGTATATGTCTGTATAACGAACAAAGTAATTGTATTGACCATTTTCTTGTAATTACACACATTCTATACAAATATAAACCGGCTAAGTGCGAGTCGGATTCGCGCACAAAGGGTTATGTACCGAAACGGCAAAAAAATTACGTTTGTTTTGGTAGGGAACCCTTTTTTAATATTTGTTGTTATAGAGGCAACATAAATAAATCATCTGTGAAAATTTCAACTTTCTAACTATCACGGTTCATGAGATACAGCGCAAGACAGACGGACGGACGGATAGCGGAGTCTTAGTAAAAGGGTTCCCGTTTAGGTCCTTAACCCTAAAAAATTGATAATATTTGTAAATAGTATTATAGAATTTCAAAATATTGCAAGTTAACTACTAATACATCTAATCGTGATATGATAATAGATAATATTAAAGGTACCATACCTTATCGTCCCCGAGATGCTGCTTGATTGAACAAACACAGCCAGTCATTTAGCCCTGAGAGGGGGACCGAATCGTTCTTAAGTAATCCTTCGTCATGTAAACAAATAAAATGACTTTACACCTTTCAAGTACCACCATTCAAATTCGAAAAACAGGAACTATTAAAAACGAAGCAAGGATGACACTTTTATGTTTGCAGATAACATTCTGTATATGTCTGTATAACGAACAAAGTAATTGTATTGACCATTTTCTTGTAATTACACACATTCTATACAAATATAAACCGGCTAAGTGCGAGTCGGATTCGCGCACAAAGGGTTATGTACCGAAACGGCAAAAAAATTACGTTTGTTTTGGTAGGGAACCCTTTTTTAATATTTGTTGTTATAGAGGCAACATAAATAAATCATCTGTGAAAATTTCAACTTTCTAACTATCACGGTTCATGAGATACAGCGCAAGACAGACGGACGGACGGATAGCGGAGTCTTAGTAAAAGGGTTCCCGTTTAGGTCCTTAACCCTAAAAAATTGATAATATTTGTAAATAGTATTATAGAATTTCAAAATATTGCAAGTTAACTACTAATACATCTAATCGTGATATGATAATAGATAATATTAAAGGTACCATACCTTATCGTCCCCGAGATGCTGCTTGATTGAACAAACACAGTCGGACACACGATCACAGGTTGACTCAAAAACACTCGGTATGGAGTAAAATAATGCTAAACTTCTGATGGATGCTTCTCAGAACCAGAAGGCTGGCTATTTCCTAGCCCAAAGAACAAGTATCGCCATCCACTTAGGCAACGCGGCCAGTGTTTTAGGAACCTACCCAGTCAGCAATTATGCGAGGGATTTTTTTTAACTATATTTTGTAAATTGTAAATATTTTTAGTAGGTACCTATAATGTTTATTGTTAAAGTTAAATGAAGTATGTCTAATAATTAATTATGTAGTTTTATATTTTATAATAAATGAATCAGAAGTTAAGTAAAAACAAAAAATGTTTTTGGACATTCTCACACAACGTCATCTAGCCCAAACTAAGCTTTAAGCTTGTGCTACGGGATCTAGACAACTGATAAACATACTTATATATTTCTAATTACATACATACATTTGATTCGACCCGGGAATAAAACCGGAGACTCCGGAGTCGAAAGTCGATGCACTACCGACCACGATACCGAAGCAGCTGAATGAAGTTAAGTACAAAACTAGAGGTCGCCCTATGGTCAAAGTCGAACAGTACACCTCGTGATCATAAAATCAGTTTTTGGGATTACCCCTCCACCCCCCTCTCCCCTATAAAAAAACTCCACTAAAAACATTGTTTCTAGTAAAGGAATACTTGTGCCAAGTTTTGGTAAGATCGAATAATAAAGGGCACCGCTGGTCTTGAAAAACATCAATATACCCCTCAATACAAAAATATTTTACCAAGATTTTTTTTTGACAACAAACATTTATTTTTTGCGTCAAAAGGCCACTTTTTATTCATATTTTATGTACCCAGTGACACTCGGGAGATAACTACCTTTCATTTGAGACCCCATTTGTCAAAATCCACCCAGCCGTTAGGCCTGTACAGGGGAACAAAGAAACATACATACATACACACACACAAAGAAACAAACACATAACTCTCGCTGACGCAGTCGGGTAAAAAAATACCTATAAAAAATACTTATTCATCTCCTAAGATTATTATCAACTTATGGAATCTTTTTGGATCACACAGTTTATTCATCCTCACCCGACCCCCCAAGAGGCTACACAGGTGGTCAAAGTCCGCTGGGCGCCACTGGAAATACCTTCTGCGTGCGTACCAGAGACGCCCAGCAACGGACTATCAAGTACATAAAATTACAAAATTAATTAAAAAAAAAATAATTATAATTATTTTCTACCCTATTAAATTCATTTTACATCACAGATATTTATAATTACCAATCTACTTAATTTACAAAAGCTTCCTTATCTTACGCCTATCTAATTAGAATCACCGAAGCTCCTTGTACAAAGTAACCTACTAAATACAACTCTGAAATCCAATGACCTTGACAGTGAAGATTCATCACCTATATATATTGATCGGAGCAGCAGCATCATCATTCTTCAGCCAACCACTCAACCAGTAACATCATGAAGCTGGTAGGTCTATTTAGTGAACCAAATAAGTGATTTTGAACTACAAAAAAAACTCAATAACATCGTGATCGCGTTTCGTGATTTGTGAAAGAAATACTTTTGTGTCTTATAATTCTGCTTTTGTTAAAAAATTACATAGTTTATTGTGATTTCAAAGTTTTCAAAACCTTCTTATATAACCTAAGTATTGATCAAAATTTATTTATTTTTAAAAGCGAGCTATTGTTACGAAATATTGGCGGAATCATTTAAGATGTTAATTTAAAATTGGAAATGATTTATAGATTAGCGAAGGTGTTTTACGTGGCTGTTACCGCCTACATCCAAAACCAGCTTAGCTTTTGTGTTACAAGCTGTGATACATAACATTACACATGTGTTTCTGTTATATTAAAGTACTTACATAACAAAATCTAAGTAAGAGAGAATTGAGTGAAATTTTAAAGTTCATTACGGGTTTAAGCTCCTAAAGTTTTTAAACAAAGATATTCTTATTTTCTAACAGGGGAGAAACTCGTGGTCTAGTGGTAACCGAAAATGTTAACACATTGCAAAGGTTAAGCAACATCTAGTCAGGTCGGTCTTAGGATGGGTGACCATTTCTTAAGAAATTAAGACCATTCCGTGCCTCGGAGAGCAGTTTAAGCCGTCGATCCCGGTTGTCGTACGAACCGGAACAAAAATCCGACCGGTCTAACTACAGAACTTAAATCTATCTATGCTACGAAAATGTGCAGCTGAGTTGTCTCCAGTATTAACGCGTCTGTACCGCCTGTCATACTCTTCAGGGCTCGTGCCGGAGGTCTGGAAGGAGGCTAACGTACAACCGATCCCCAAGAAAGGGGATCGGTCCGATCCAGGCAACTATCGACCCATAGCTGTCACCTCAGTCATTTGCAAGGTGCTTGAGCTCCTTATAAATAAGCAGCTCATGCAATTCCTAGAGGATCACTAGCTAATCAATGATCGACAATACGGCTTCAGGCCAAAGCGATCAACGGGTGATCTTCTGGCATTCGTAACGCATGTCTGGGGTGGGGCTATGGAAAGGCACGGCGAGTCCTTGGCTATTAGCCTGGACATCGCCAAAGCCTTCGATAGGGTCTGGCATGCTTCGCTCCTTTCCAAGCTTCCGGCATATGGTCTACCTCCTCAACTGTGCAGCTGGATTGCGAGTTTTTTAAACGAGCGCCGAGTGCGGGTCCTCTGCGATGGCCAGGCTTCTCGCTTCTTGCAAGTGAATGCCGGGGTACCGCAGGGGTCCGTACTATCACCAACTCTCTTTCTTCTGCATATCAATGATATGCTATCCCTCGGGAACATTCATTGCTATGCAGATGACAGCACACTGCACGGGAGTTACTCGGTTCGTCCGACGGCGGGGCGATCTGAGATTGAGGAGGAGAGACGACGACTCGTGGCTGATCTCGACCGTAACCTCGACAGTATCTCTCAATGGGGTACCGAGAACCTGGTCGAGTTCAATGCCCGCAAAACACAAGCGTGTGCATTTACTGCGAAGAAATCCCCTTTCCTTCCCCTACCCTCTCTTCAGAATGCATTATTACCAATGAAGGACAACCTTGATATCCTTGGCATAGACGTTCGTCGAGAGCTCAATAATAAAAACTACATCGAAAGATGTATAGGGCTAGCTTCGCGGAAACTAGGAATACTGAATAAGGTAAAGAGATTCTTTACACCGGACCAGAGGTGTCTGCTGTACAAGACGCAGATTAGACCCTGCGTCGAATACTGCTCTCACCTCTGGGACGGCTCCGCGAAGTATCTGCTGGACGCTCTCGACGCTATGCAGCGACGGGCTATCCGTATTATAGATTGTCCGGAGGTAACGGGAAGCCTTGAGCCGCTAGTTCAGCGCCGAACAATAGCTTCCTTGGCCGCATTCTACCGTATTTACCACGGCGAGTGTTCTGAAGAGCTCTTCAATCTGATCCCACCCTCTTCCTTCCGATCCCGAACGACTCGTGCCGGGCAGAGATGCCACCCCCACACAGTGGATAGCATGTTCGCGAGAACCGAACGTTTTAAACGTTCGTTTCTCTGCCGAACGATAGTGGCCTGGAACGCCCTGCCTGTGCACGTGTTTCCTCCCACATATAATCCTGGGTTCTTTAAGCGGAGCGTGAAGAGGCACATCAGTAGGTCGTCAAGTTGAGGGCCACTCTCAATAGTAATGTGTGCTGTGAGAGTGGCCCACAATCGCTAGACGTCGTCACGACTTACCACCAGGCGGGCGGCGTCAATTTGGCGAACTAAATATAAAAAAAAAAAAAAAAAATGGGTTGTGGAGGTGGAGGTCAGACGGAAAATATTGAAGTTCAGCCGCATAGCAGTTAGACTGGAAAGTCTACCCCAATTGAGTTGGGAAAAGGCTCGGTGGATAAGGATTCCCTTTTCTAACATCTTATAAAAAATAAAAAAACGTATCATTATATTTATCGAGCGAAGTGAGCGAAGCTTAATCTTAGGCGACTCATGTATTTTGTTTGTCCGCATACTCCTCCTAAACGCCTGAACCGATGTCTTTCAAACTTACCACAGTGATAACGTGAGGTTGGTTTAGAACAAAAGAAAAAAAAAAGTTTGAACATAAAAAAATAATCGTCGTTCGAAAATTTAACACTTCGCTCAGTTTTTTGCAACAGCAGCATGCATTGCATACCGATAAACTACCGCAATAAACTTACCGCATCAGTTCACTCTAGAATAATTTGATGGTGGTTTATCTCACGTTTGTGAAATGTTAAATTGTTAAAGATTGGAGCCACAGGAGCTTTTTTAACTTTGGGAAAAACGGTTAAAATAAACCGTATCTTTTTCTCAAAATGTGGCGATTCTATTTAGTAGTTAGGTATCATCTGTCCTGGTTGTTGCAATTTTGTGGTTTTTCTGTAGTGCCCAGTAACGGCAATAGGCTTGCCTCTTATTACGTAGGACCAAAAATAATGCTGTTGAATTGTGTTTGTGTAATGCACCTCTGTTTACCACGTGATGACACCAAATTTCTTTTTTCAGTTTATTCTTCTTGCTGTGATTGGAGCTTGTGCCGCTGGGGCCCTTCCCAGGTACCATCCACAGCAGTACCAGCAGTATCCACAGCCATATCATCAGTATCAACAGTATCCACAATACCGCAACCCTTACTACCAGCGTGCTCAAGCAGGCTTCGAACAGAACGCAGCCATTCTGCGTTCAGTGAACAATGCTAACGAAAATGGATATCAATACGCGTATGAAACTGAGAATGGTGAGTTTCCCTCATTACGTGGCACAAAACTAACATGTGGGTATGTTATGAGGTGCATTTCCCATTTGTTTCTTTTTTAATCATCAACATCAGTAGATGTTCTTTTCCACCTTTTGAACCTTTCCCAACCTAGTTGGGGTCGGCTTCCTAGTCTAACTGCGATGCGGTTGAACTTCGATATTTTCCGTGTAGCGACTGTCATCTGACCTTCACAACCCATGGGTGAAGCTTTGTGGTTAGACCAGTCGGATTTTGTTTTAGAGCTGCAAATACCAGTAATGACTGCCATAGACGTTTGTATGACAACCGATCTTAGTAGCAAGAAGAGTCGTCTTCGATAAATGGGAAATCCAAATCTAAAAGAATTTTCCAAACCCATAGTTCAATTTCAAAAGTTATAATTTTAATACAGACAGCTATCATATATTATCACCATCAAAACTTGCTAACCCTTGCAGGAATCAAAGCGGAAGAAACTGGCGTAGAAAACAATGGCATCCAGGCTGCTGGCAGCTATTCCTACACTGGGGATGATGGCCAACTATACGCTGTTAGGTATACTGCTGACGCCAACGGCTTCAGGCCCGAAGGTGCTCATTTACCAACCCCACCTCCAATCCCTGAAGCTATCGCCAGATCTTTGGAGCTGAACGCCAGGGATGAGGCAGCTGGAATTTATGATGATGGTAAGTTTCGAGTAAGGTAGATTGGTAGTTGATTACAGGGGCGCTACCCTCGTGACATAGTTTTCTCGTTTCTAATTCCCATGGGAACAAATTGCTGTGATAAAAAGTACAACACTTAGGGATAGTTTAGCTACATATTAATGAAAGAATTTGGCCGGACACAAGTTGGCCGCTGTAAGGAAAACATGGTAAAGTGGGGCTATATTGACCAGTCGCGAGTGTCCTGCGATTGCGTTGCCCATACCAGGCCATGTCACACTTGCTCTCTTGCCCACTGTGCCCTTCCACCTGCACTGTCGAGGACTTATATGAAGTAACGGACAACGCCGTGGCCGTGGCCAATTATTGGGCTGGGAAATTCTAGCAGAAAAGAAAGATTGTTAGCCATTGACTCGAAGAAGTGAAATAATTTTCTAAATCGAGTCAGTGGTTTGCAAAAAAGCTAAGAATAGCTACCACGATCCGATTGTACGTAGGGACCATATTTTACAAACATACATAAAAATGTGTTTCCCATCATTGACAACTGGTAAGGTTACCTAAAGACTAACTATTGCCAGGTTGATTGTTTTGAGCCAGAATATAGCCGGCCATTCGTAGCCACGGGCTATGGTTTTGTAGTAATTTAGAATGTAATATTTTTTACTTATTTTTCTCTTTCCTGATCCCCAAGGAAACCTAACATCAGTATTTAAAAGTAGTCTAATATCTGGCTTAAGCTTTGATGTATCTTTGTACTCAATTTCCTCAAGATCAGGCCAACGTTATTTATGTTATGCCCGAACATAGGTGCCTACCACTGCACAGTTTTCTGTGTGAATATATTTTAGAGACTCAAAACCTGCATAAGTGTAGCCTATAAGTAGATGTTCTAAATTCATTAAACTTAACTGGTTCTATTTGATCATAATTAAACTGTCTTACATGTAATCTACATGGTGTTGTAATTAACTGAGTTAATCATTGACATCTTTGAACATTATCGGCTTCGAATACATAATGAGTTCCATATTGAGACAAATCGATTGGCCTTTAAAGTTGATCGATTATGGTGATTTATTTGTGTATGTTGTATGGTACATTGACACATTTTTAAAATGTGTGTTGTTTTTTTTTTGGCGAAATGATTGACTCGTGTTCATAGTACCAGCAAAAGTATAGTTATTGTGAATCTAGTTCTCGTAACTCTACTAATTTGACTGTAGATTATGTTCTAACATATTTATTTACTAGTTGGTACCCGAAGCTTTGCTCGCGTTGAATAGTATGTATGACGTAGAAGATACAAAGCCTATAATGTAGCCCTGAACTAAGCTTAGTCATAGTGTGAAAACCGCATCAAAACCCGTTCAGTTACTTCGGAGATTAACGTGTATACACTGACAGACCAAAATAAAAAATACATTTAATAATTTAGTACTAGGTACTAAATTACAAAACAGGTATTTTGATGTATTTAGATCACCGACAATCATTTTTGTTAAATTAAATTTAATGTTTTTAGGGTTATTTTTTAGTTCTGTTAATTATGAGTAGTTTATTACAGTATAATAATCGATGTACATATATGTTACGGCTAATACCCGAAGTGCGGCTGCACCTAGTTTTAGCCGGTTAGAACTAGGTGTAGCCACTTACTCTTGGTTAAACCTAGTACGAGCCGATTGTTTTCGGGTAAAACTAGGCCTAGCCTTCATCATGCCGGCTACAACTAGGTCCAGTTGTCACTTTCACCTGGGAGAAATCTCTTTTTTTTATTAATGGAAGTCGTCTGGTCGTCGTAGGTGGTCACAGTTTTAACCTAACCTAACCTACCCATACTAGGTTTAACCAAGAGTAAGTGGCTACACCTAGTTCTAACCGGCTAAAACTAGGTGCAGCCGCACTTCGGGTATTAGCCGTAACATATATATGCTTAAATTAAACACTCTCGTATGAATCTAAAGTTTCTTCTCAATAAGTTATTGTACAATTAATTTAATATTTATCTTCTTATGGATTTTTCAGGGAGTTACAATGACGGTAAATACGAACCTGCAGCATACCAGGCATTTTTAGCCCGTAACCGGTACAACAAATTCTACAACCCCGCCCACCGCTACAACTACTAAGCTTACAAGACAGTTCAAATGCAAGACAATAACAAGACAGTTAGCGAGAAAATGTACAGTGCCATCGATGATAGAATAAGATTGTAAATTGGTGCAATAAAATTGCAATATTATTTTTCGTCGTTGTTTTACTTCACAACTTTACGTAAGAAGATCCGCGGGGTAAACATTTTTGATGCGGCTGAACTTCGATATTATGGAATCCATGAAACGACTGTCTTCTTACGTTCACAACCCATAGGTTATTTTTGCCCCCAACCCGTAACGACTGTCATAGATGTTTGTATAGCAACCATATACCTAGTTTTATTTTATGTTGTACTACTGTCATAGGCATTATCTAACAGTAAACCTTAGGGTAATGCAGAAAGAAATAAGTAGGTATATAAATAAATATTTTTGGACATTCTCACACAATGTCATCTAGCCCAAATTAAGCTAGTTTAAGCATGTGCTATGGGATCTAGACAACTGATAAACATACATATTAGACATAGAAAATACGCAAACTCCGAAACAAACATTTGTGAATCACACAAATAATTTGATTCGACCCGGAATCGAACCTGGTACCTCGAGGACAGCAGTCGCATACTCATACCACTGCGCTACCGAGGTAGTCAAGCTTATTAATTGATGCTCATCTGTCCGCGGGTGTCATCAACGAGTTCAACTTCGCTTAATAAGAGAAGCGTACAGATGAACTCGAAAACGGCCACTTCACTTAATAAGCTAAGTTGACAGATCAGTTGGTCCACTGTAATTTGTCAAAAAATTTAATCTAAATTTATTCAGTACACACGGCATTTGACTTTTTTATTCCTAATATCTGATAGAGATAGAGCACATTGGAAAGAATTGTGGGAGACTTCTGCCCAGCAGTTGGACAGCACAGATTTAAAAAAAAATCTGATACAAATTCGCGAAGATTTGAAAGGAGAGTCAAGGTTCTTACTTACCATGTAAACAGAGCAAACTTTTTTGACATTGGTCTAAAGTAAAATTAACCGGTCGAGCTGATGGGATAATACCTTGAATTGTTTTGACGTGGTGCCATTTAAATACATTCAAACCGTTACGATGTTCTTTAAAACTATTTTTATTCTACATGTGATTGTATTACGAACTTCATAAAAATATTTTTATACTACACTTTATTGAAGTAGTTTTATTAATAACCATTAAATCTACTTAAATAATTATAGTCTTAAAATAACTATTTCAATTTAACCTTGATGTTGATAATGGTCTATTCTAGTTGTAATAAAAGTATTAAATACATCATTTACCATAGTAAAGTCAATGAGAATTATGTCAAATAGATTCCTAAATATTTTTAGCCATTAACTCTTTCATTAATTTGTAAATAATATATAGGTTTTTTAATAGTTACATTCATAAAAATCTTAAAATTAAATTAGAAACTATGTACAGTAGAACATGAAATCGATACCAAAATTAAAAAAAATCTATTTTAAAAAAAGAGTAAAACGTTTTGGCCCCGCGGTATGGTGCCCATCATCCAGCGACGAGTGGGCGAGTCAACGCCGGCACCTCGTAGTGGGTCTGGGCGTGGATACCCTCTCGCTGGAGACCATGCTTCAAGCCATGGTCTCTAGTGGGAGTAGGTCGAACTCGGCTGCGTCCTTCTGCGAGCAAGTCATGCTTGCGAAGGAGGTGGTCGAGAGGGAGAGGGAGCGTACCCTCCTCGCCGAGTTCTGTAGTCAGCGGCGAGGGCGCCGCAGACTCATCTACGAACAAGACCATCGACCTCCATGATCGGGGCCTGAGGACGGCGGGATTACCACCCGCCGTACTTACAGAAGCAGGCTAGAAGGGTTGCGTGCTGCGGGGCGACCAAAACCTCGCAGAGACCACAGAGGTGGTCAAAGTCAGGTTTAATGACTTCTAGCCTCCGAGAATTCCGGAGCTTCGTCCGTAAATCAGTAAATGTTTACTTCTAGTTGCAGTTGACTTGGGCCTTTATGATCTTGTAGCGACCCCTTTGTACTCATTTATACAAAGATAAATAATCACAGGAGAGAGAGGGGTCCATGGTCACGTGGTAATCAACTAGGTTATGAGTAGTTATGACACATTACAAAGGTTAAGCAACATCTAGCCAGGTCCGTCTTAAAATGAGTGACCATTTCATAAGATATTGAGATCCTTTCGTGCCTCGGGGAGCAAGTTAAGCCGTCGGCCCGGTTGTCAGACGAACATCTGACTGCTTCGGTGGCGTGGTCGGTAGTGTATCCGCTTTCGACGCCGGAGTCTCGGGTTCGATTCCCGGTCGGGACAAACTTTGTGTGATGACACATACGTTTGTACCGAAGAAAAAAAAATCTATGACAGATTATTATTATGACAGAGTATTTGGAACCCCAAATAATTTGACTGGTACTATAGAACTTCCATATACCCCATGGGTTGCGGATATCAGGATGGCTGTCGCTTCACGTAAAAATAGCAATTCAGCCGCATCAACTCCAACTGGGCTGGGAAAAGGCTCTGTGGAGGATAATACATAGAAAAATAAGTAAATACCACTTATCATTTGCAGTTTTTTTTTAATTCCGTGGGCGTCTCTGGTTCACACACAGAAAGTATTTCCAGTGGCGTCCGGCGGATATCATTTGCAGTAAAGTAGGCAAGTAGGTAAAGGGCCCAAATCATCTACAGTACGCGGTGCACCTGCTCATATTTGAATATAACAAATAAGTAAGTTAAATTAAATAAATCTAAGTACTTTGAAATATTCCGCCACATGCAAATTACTCAACTCTCGTATTTATTCATGCACAAGACCGCCCTCCAAACCCACTAGTTAGATTTATTTAATTTAACTATGGACTTACGAAAAGTAACGCCTGATAGTATTAACTTTAAATAAGTAAGTATAAATATAGTGCCCTTAGATGGCAATCGAATTGCCCCCGGTGCCATCAAAGGTACAGGCCAAATGTGGGTGCAATAAACATCACTGATTACCCCTTAGTGGATAATAAAATAATTTCGTGTGTATCATTACTATTCATATCATTATTATAAAACAAAGTTACCCGTTCCCTATGTATGCTTAGATCTTTAAAACTAATCAACGGATTTTGATGCGGTTTTCACCATTGCATAGAGCGGTTTTCGAGGAAATTCATAAACCTGTGGCACATGCGTCCTCTAGTTGAACAATAAATAAAATGAAATTAGTATAATTTAGGTTACCAGTATCTACTATTTTTAATGATAATTGTTTCCCAAGTTGTATACTGACGTCTTAAAGATACTTACCATACTTAATTTATTATGTCATGTACACTTAATCGAATCTTATTATAAGATCTGTCCACATCAAGTACATTACTTAAGCATATTGAATCACATTAATCATGCTTTGATGATGTGTCTGGTACTGAATCCAGGACACTGTTGCAAGGATCAAAGGTCTGATATTAGCTGTTCAGAAAAGGACGTTAGATCCATTTATATTTGAAAGGTGGGCTTTGTAGGAACTTGTGTTCGAAATTAAACCTTAGAATTTAAGAGAAATTATAGAAATTTAGCTTTGCTATTTGTTGCTAGGACAAAAACAACTTCCGATAGTAAGTGTTGGAGACCTTACAATTTAGGTAAAATGGTGGCAATTCCCTAGTTGAGACAGGTCTTTGGTGATTAGACAAACATAGCTCTACTGTTTAATGAATTTGTGTTTGGAGATGTATCTCTTAGCCCTGGAGTTATCATTACGAGGGCAAACGTGAGACGCCTAGCATTAGCCAGTAAGGCGAACACATTAAAAAATAAAGTTGCACCCGTTTGGGAATCTTAACGTTTTTACAATTTGTTTTCATTTTAGTGGATAGATTTACCATTACGTACTTGTAATTAGTTAAAGTGTAAGTAAGGTATTCTAGTTGCCGCTCCACTCTTTTAATATTTTGGTTCGCATAATGAACCTATTATTTTTTATTTTTTTTAATCTTATTTTTTAAGGAGGCTTTGACTAGTCTAGCCAGTCATGTATAATCATAGTATAATTCCTACGTTTACACTACCTTATAACCTTAGTGCTTACTTTTGCCCACTACGCCGCTTGTACCTATTATGCAAGCAAGCTTTAACGCCTGTACAACGAGAACAGCATCAGTTTAAGTGACACGGTTGATTTCATTTTGCTCTAATAAATAATATTAATGTAATATTATGAATTAAATAGGTATAAACTGGCTCCAAAATTTATGTTATACAGATACGAGTACTAAAGGAATTCTTTATTTCAACGATCTAACAAGTAGCACCTACGGAGAACATGGATTAGCCTTATTTATATACATATCAGCACACACACACACACCCATAAAAATAATATGAATTTTTCTGTTTTTGTACACTCTTTTATATCTTATTTATTGTAATAATGGTCTGTATTTTTTTGTCCAGGTGACTGGAGATCTGTAACACAGGCAGGTTCACCTAATTCAGTCTCCAGTTTCTCACAGCTTTTACTATATAACATGTACTTACATGCTTCCAATTCCCAATGTAATTTATGTGTATTGTTATGAAAGAAAGAAAAGACGTTTATTTCACAAACACAGAGGCGACGTAAACAAGATTCACACTACAACAAAGTAAAATGAAAAACATGTGTAAGAAGGTCGACGGTGCATGCTAGTGCACGCCGTATCTGCGTGGAAATTGGTCTCCTCTCAGCATATGCTGACGTGGGCGGTGCCACATTGACAAGCGCTGATTTTCAGAGGAGGCCAGTGTGTACACTGAAAATGGCGTGCCCATCCCATCATAACTCGCAAGTGAAACAAATAACAGATAACAATGAAATGTGAATATTATAAATCAATAAACATATAAATAAACATAGCATTAACACAAACCAAACAGAAAAAAAAATACTTTTTGTAACTATAAAAACAAATAAACAAAAAAAGCAATACATGGTAACAAGACAGCGCAATTCAGAACGCATCGCACCGCATCACTACAGGCAAACTGACACAGACAGCCGACAGCAGCTGTCACCCGTCAGACGAGACTGACACGTCACAGAGACGCGGCCCGGCAATCCGCCGACTGCCGTACGTTTTCCTAAATTAATTTAAATTAAAGTTATGTTGTATTGTGTGGGCACTATGTACTAAATAAATGTTTCTTTCTTTCTTTCTTACTTACGCCTATGATGTAAATTTATACTAAGAAATAAATAAACAAATTAAACTTAATATGACTGATCTAAAATTACTTTGAATTAGGTACCCGATAAAATTTATATTTAAAATGAGAAAATCCACTTTAAAGTATTTTTTACCTACATCTTATCAATTACAGAGCAAACCCTAATAGGTACAATAGATTCCACTAACGCATATTTTTGTACTAGTTTTGACCTTCAAATAGATGATACAAAATAAGGGCACACAAAAAATACAATTATTACGAGTATAATACCTGGAATTAAATTTTGATTTATCGACTACTACAATCAATAAATCAATCGATTATATCATGTAATAACAGATAATGACATTGTTCAAGTCAGTTGTCAATATTAATGGATATTATGTTCAATTATTGCAATTATTGTTTAATTTGTAAAGTTATTTTTATATTAACTATACTGATATATAATGTATCGCTCGGACTTCTGCGATTTTATTAAGTAGTATGTAACATCTGTCCTGACGGTTGGAATAATGGTTTGAATTACAGGTAGTTATGGATTACGCAGGGTCACGCAGAGGCGCCCTTTGGGGTAGGCGTGATGTAATTCTGAATGTATACAGTGTGAAAGTACCACCGTTTAAAAATAGTAGATTGTTAACCAAGGAATGAAAGCATCCCATTTCTGACGAGATAGAAAACGTCGGCAGAAATGGGTGTTTTCACCCGAGTTATACACTCTACTTTTCATTTCGAATACGAGGAATGCAAATAAAAGTCAAATAAAAAGATTATAACACTAGAGATTGATCACATATCAAGTATTGTGGTTCCCGCCTTTTTTTATTTATGTTTCTCATTCGCGCTTTTTTCAGAGCAGGCTGTAATCTTTTGATCATACCGCCTTGTCATTAGTTTTGTTTCTTTTGCTTTGCTGATTTATTCAGTAAATTTTTTTACGCACATATTTTTTGAAGTGCTATAGAGTTTTTTTTATGATTTGACGCGTTACGGCGGGTTATTTAGTAAGGTTTAGTTGGAGTCTCAACCTTGAAATACTGAGTAAATAAGGTATAACTGTCCAAATAATTATTATTTGTGCTATTTATATTTTACTTTATTGTAGCTCACTCTTTTTTGTTTATGACCATTCAAAAACCAGAAAGTTGTATTGACTTAATCGTACTTTGGCTGTGTACGTTTTTGCCATCGCCTCAAGATGTACTGATATTTTGTTTTTACTTTTCCGCCCTAGGGCCAAAATGTATCACTTTCAGCCCACATATCAGGTAAACAATGACCCACTTTCGGAGTATGAGAGATGAAAAATATATTTTGGTCTCAGTTTTGATAACAGAAGCGACTGAAAGTATTACTTTGAAAAACGTTTTTTTTTTTAAATTGTTAAAATAATTGATGTAGTTTTTTAATTCCGCGGCCCGAGGCCGAGCAGCCTACGTCTATTGCCGAGCGCCTCTGGAGAGAACTAGGAAGATTTTTTAAGGCAGTGAACTACCACGAGTACTCATTTGATGTCTAGAGACTACATCAATGTTAAGGTTTTTGTAAAAAACGTGTTTGTTTTTCAAAGTAATACTTCCGGTTCTGTTATCGAAATTGAGTCCAATTTTTTTTTTGTAAACTGTTGTACTTCCACGGTGTAAAATATTATGCAAAGGAAAGATATGATTGTTTTAGGGTTCTATAGTAAAAGTCTCGGAACCCTTATAGTTTCGTCATGTCCTTCTCCTCGACTTTCCTCTAAAACAGTTAGTGCTACAAAAATGAAATTTAGCACGGATATGTGTATTTACTATTCCGACAAAATGCTAAAATAAAATTATAAAAAATATTTTTATCTGGTACTTCCCCTACAAGTAAAGTGATAATGTTTTTTTTCTCGCGTCAACCTCGTCATGTGGGGTATCTTTGGATAGGTCTTTTTGAAACATAGCGAGTTGCTCAATTAATTTTTGACTTGTCCGTTTGCGAGATATTTAACTGAAAAAAATCATGATGGTAGTCCATATGATGAACTCTGAAGGAAAACTATAACGGACCAGATATCTTTGTTAGTTTAGGAGTTATAGAGCCCATAATGGGTTACTACGGAAAGATGCCTACTTGGCCGATTTTTTAATAAAAATTAATAAATATAAGACTTTGCATTTACTCTAGATGTACTTACAAATAACAGAACGAACTCGGAGATAAATATCTAATAAGCCATGCAACGGTAAACACTAATTATTACAATCATCACTCCACAATATTTCAAGTAGATATTAAATTCACACACACACACATATCACGCCTATATCCCTGATGGGGTAGGCAGAGGTGCATTATACACCACAATTGGCCAGTATTTTTAGTCCTACGTAATATTGGTTAGTAGTATGGTAGTATTAGTTATGTCCAAAATGGCCGAATGAATTTAGTAAAAAGTAGCAGCAATATTGTTAATTTGAAACCCGATGCGACCCCTTGCGATGAAATGTTGATGAAAGACAATAAAATCTTACGTGCCAGCCGCTATGACACATCCTATTAAAGTCCTGGGCGTCTCGGACAATAAAATTCACGTTAATCATTATAATAGAGTTCTTTAGTTGATGCCCGTTATCTGCGTGAATGAAAACATGTTTGGTTATAAATCATTACCTATTATAATGGTTTTTATCCCAAGTAACAATTGTTTTGTATCCTACAAGGTTACACACACTGCCAAAGTAAATAAAAAATAAAATAAAATAATTTGGAAATTTTCATGTAAGGTAAAAATATGACAACTAAGCAATCGTCCCTTTTTTTTTAATTCCGCGAGACCGCGGCTGCTCCCATGTTCATTGCTGCGGGCGTCTCTGGTACACACCAGAAGTTATTTCCAGTGGCACCCGGCGGACCTTAGCCACCTGTGTGGCCTTTTCGGGGGTTTGATCGGAATGAAAATCCCGTGTCGTTGGGGTTGGGTCTGCGCTATGGGATCTAGACGGGAAGACCCAAATACTCCGAAAAACTTTATTCCGTATTTCAATGTTCCGATTTTCAAAAATCTGAATTTCATAATACTTAAGAATTGTAATGTCTATTATTAAAAATCACGAAACTTATTTTACCGAAAGTCATTAATGCGATTTGTTAGTTTCCGATTTTCATACGTTCGAAGAGTCAAATGCTCGAAGGGTTCTCGGTCCGAAACACGACATTCCGATTTTCAATACTTCGAATAAACTAAAAGTCAACATGTTTGTTCTACAGAATTTAGTGACAGAAAGAAATCGCTGCAAAACCAACTTCACGCAGTCTGGTCTGGGTATCTGGAATGGGTAGAAGTGGGTTAGGTTAGGTTAGAACTGTGACCACAACAGAGCGCGAGCCGAGCGAGCGAAGCGCCGGAATTGTTCTGTATAGGTCTTTGTGTATAATATAAAAAAATTGGGAAACATACTTTGGCATGTGGCCAGGGAAACAAAATATTTTCCTTCCTCTCCTTCCTACCTCCTTATACTAAACATAATATTATACCTACTTCTCTCTGATGAGCAATTATGTGTTTATGTGTCTTGCTATTTAGGTATTTTAATAATCAGAATTCGTATTGTTGATGTTTCGAAATATCATTAAGTCGGACTTTTTGTTATTCGATCTATTGAAGCTCGGTATTTTGAGACTAGTAATTTTATAAAAGTTAGGAATATTGAAATTTAGGAATTATAAAAATAGGAATAACTAGGTCGCCGCAGTCGCGAAACGTACCGTTACGCTGCAGCATATATTTGAGTGAAGCGAGTTTAAATTCAAAATTCTGGTACACCGGTCATCGTAATAACCTGGGTAATTCTGTAAGCTATTGATGAGTGCAAGAAAATCCGAAATCGGCCGAGTATTCGCCGAGAAACAATTTAACACAAATCGTTTGAAAAATAATTTGAGTCACCCGTTGAGATGTTCCCCAATGATCAATCGGAGTTGTTATATTTGGAATTTTGAACCAGTCGGAATTATGAAAATCGATATTTTGAAATTCGTATTTATGACTGACGGAATAAAGTTATTCGTATTTATGTAGTGTACCCGATCTAGACGACTGATAAACATACTTTTATTTTCTATACATATGTAAGGATGGGATGTACGGAGAGAAATTAAAGATGTTATTGGTTTCACGATCTAATTTAATATGCCTCAAAATGAGGATTACCTGCTATTATATACTAATTATAAGTAGCGTCATTCAATGTATGACGACTACACTACATCTCCCTTCTTTTAAAAAAAAATAAAATAATATACATGTTTATTTTATTTTGAAAAGTATACAATTTTCTTAAAAACTAAACATACATTGAAATAGAAATAATAAGTGAGTAAGATAAGCTTTAATTTTTAAATAATTTTGTTCTATTTTTGTGAACTGTTTCAATTTTATTGTCTTTAATTATCCGAACATTAGGCGAAGTATCTTCTAAAACTTTAAAAGGACCATTAAACACACTCTGAAATTTATTGCAATTTTCATTTTGTACTAATATTAGATCATCAGGCTGGTATACAATTGGGTTAACTTTCTTATCATAATCATATTTCCTGATATTCTTTGATAATAACAAATTTTGCCTGGCTTGTTCTTGAGATTTCTGAAGTCTATATTTTAAAGATAACGGATAATCATCAGTGTTATAAAGTGGTTCAACTTTCTGAGTCAAGTTCGAAGGTAATTTACAGAGCTTTCCAAAAACTAACTCATATGGTGTAAATTTAGTAGAAGAATGAACAGCAGTATTATAACTAAAACACCAATACGGAACCCATGTGCTCCATTCTCTAGGATTATTGTCAGTCTGTATACGAAGAAATGCATTTAAATTTTTGTGTGTGTTTTCTAGAGAACCAATAGACTCATGATGATAAGCGGTAGAGAATAGTTGTTTAACATCAAGTAGTTTACAGACCTCGGTCATTGTTGATGCTATGAACTCTGAACCTCTGTCTGTCGCGATTTCTCGCGGTATACCATACCTTAAAATGAAGTTTTCCACGAAGGATTTAGCTACGGAGACTGCATCCTTACGTTCTAAAGGAAAAGCTGACACGAATTTAGTGAGTTCGCATTGAATAGTTAATATGTAAACCTTATCATAATAATCCTTATCTAGGGGCCCAACTAAATCTAAAATTATTTTATCAAATGCACCCATCGCAGTTGTCGTCACAACCATAGGCTCTTTGATAGGTAGAGAATGCTTCTGCATTTGGCATTTTTTACATTTTGTAACAAAATTGGTTACATCACCTTCCATGCCTGGCCAAAAATAAGACCGTTTAATGCTTTTCAACATTCTTCTTATTCCGGCATGACCGCTAGTTGGAAGGATGTGATAGTCATTTATAATTACCTTTTTGTCGTCATCTGACATTACTCTTGTAACTCCTTTTAAAATATTAAGTCGTGGTCCGGACCATATTTTTTTAGCATTAATTTCTTTTGACAACCAGTCAATAAATTCGCTACAACTTGCAAGTTTTATAATAAAGACTTCCTTTATATTCATTTTACAACAATATTGCTCCAGTTCACTCACGTATGCGTCTCGCGTCATATATGATCGTAAATCTGGACATGTATATAGTCTTCATTCATTTTCTTTATATAAAAATAATTCTGAGCTTTTTAAACTCATGCGCATCTTTTTCTGAGAAACGAAACATAGTTCAACACAATCTAAAGGCTTTTTAAGCATTTCAACTACTTTCAGTTGATCAGGCTGAAAATCAGTTGTAGGCACCGATAAACTAGGTTGAATATTCTGTTCCTTATCTAAAATCCTTTGCTGACGTCTAGTCATTACCTTTATTACTCCTTCATTCATTTCTTTCAAATCATCTGACGTAATTTTCACTCGAGATAAAGCGTCTGCTGGCACATTATCCTTTCCTTTTATATATTCAATCACAAAATCATACAAATCATATAGTTAATCTACTAGATGGATTGTTCATATTGAACAAATATATTAAAGGGCGATGGTCAGAAAAGATTTTAAAAACTTTTCCGAATAAATACGGTCGGAAATATTTGACCGCCCAAACTATAGCAAGCATTTCTTTCTCTATAGTTGGATAATTTAGTTCGGCTTTATTCAATTTACGACTCGCGTAGGCAACTGGCCTATCGTCCTTATTACATAGAACCGAGCCTATCGCTAAACCTGAGGCGTCTGTGTACAAATGAAATTCATTGTCATTTGATAAATCCGGATATTGCAATAATGGTGGAGAAGCTAGACTTTTTTTCATTAATTCAAATGATATATCGCATTCACTTGGACAAGTGAATGCGATATATATATATATATATAGAAAAATGCCGAATTCACTTGTCCAAGTGAATTCAGCATTTTTCTTTAATAGTTTATTTAATGGAACTGCAATTTCTGCAAAATTTGGAATGAAACGACGATAATAATTTGAAAAAGCTACAAACCGTCTGACTTCATCTGAACTTTTTGGTATTGGGTATTTTTTTATAACACTTGTTTTTTCAGGATCTGGTTTCACCCCCTCAGCACTAACCACGTGTCCTAGATATAATAATTCTTTAACCAAAAACTTACATTTACTGGGATTCAGTTTCAAATTAACTTTACGTAGTCTGGATAAAATATCGACTAGATTTTTATTGTGTAAATTTAGATTTCGTCCTATGCAGACTAAATCGTCCATGTACAAAAGACATTTTTCATAATTTAATCCTGATAACGCTATTGACATTGCTCTTGAAAAGGCTCCTACACTAGACTTTAGACCAACTGGAATTCTTTTCATTTGGTACTGTTTGTCAAAAGTGAACGCTGTACATTTTCTACTGTTTGGTTCTAACTTAAACTGATAGTAACCATTTTGAAGATCTAGGTGACCAAAATACATAGCACCTGAAAGTGAATCCAAAATATCTACAATGTTAGGGAGAGGAAAACGATCCTCAGCAATATTTTAATTTAATTTTCTGTAATCAACAACTAATCTATACTTTTTTATGTTAGAATCGGATTTTTTTGGAACTAAAAGTAAAGGACTCGACCATTCACTAGTACTTTCTTCAATTATATCATCCTGTAACATTTTTTGAATTTGTTTCTGTATTTCCCCTCTTTGAAACATAGGTAATCGGTACTGTTTTGTATAAATCGGCACCGTATGAGGTTTTAAAATAATTGACTGTTGATAAATACTACTTGTAGATAATTTATCCCCTTCTAAATAGAAAACATCGCCGAATTTCGCACATATTTTCTCAATTTTCAACTGTTCCTCAACATTCAAATAATTTAATTTTAATTCTTTAAATAACTTCTTTACTCTATCGGCATTAATAGTAGGTTTATCAAAACAAAGTAATGAATAATCCGACAAGTTTTCCATTTCCGGACTGAAGAAACTTAAACTTATTTCCTCGTCTCGTGTATTTAAAATCTGGATAGGTATTTTACCATTTAAAGGTCTCACAATACATCCTGCCATATAAACACCTTCACACAATTGTTTTGGCAAAACCAAGCATTCGTCTTTCGAACTCGTCGACACAAAATGTAATGACTCACATCTTGGCATTAAATTAATATATTTTGCACCCCTCACAGGTGGTTGTAAAGATAAACAAATTTGGACATTATTGTTTATCAAGCTTAACGTATCTAATTCTAAATCTAATTTAGCATTATGTGCCTTTAAGAAATCTAAACCTAATATCCCGTCACTCTTACAACATAAATCTTTGAATACATGAAACCTGTGTACAAATTCCAATTCCTTAAATGAAAGTGTTAAATCAACAAATCCGATTGAGTTGATCTCACCACATACTCCGTTTATTCTTACTTTCCCTATTTGGAATGGAATGTTATTCTGTTGCAAGGTATCATATTTTACAGCACTAAGTGACGCACCCGTATCAACTAACCAACTATATGACCTGTTACTAAGTAACAAAGGAACTGAATTATAATTATTATAATAACAAATAGGTGTATGATTATTCTCGTTGCTCACGAAAAAACTGACTGGTAGTGGGTTCAACAATATTATCCTGGGAATCTAATCTCGTAACAGTATTAACATAATTCTGACCACGACTTCTACGATAATTTCTGTTCATGTACGTACCTCTGGGTGTATGGTTACCTCGGTAGGTATGTGCATCTCGTTGCTGCCCGCGGTTAGGGTGACCACGACCACGGAAACTAGACTGTCCACGCTGGTTGAAGTTAACACCGCGTGCCTGAAAATTTCGTCCCCTGGATGAATATGAGGTTTTATTTGGAAAATAATACCTGTGGGATAATTTCAAAATGCTTTCGTCTGAACGCATACAAGTCTGTTCATCCGCCGCACCTCGGATGGCATCTTTTAAAGAATCATAATTTCTTGCAGATATTATAGTACTTAAGTTACTATTTCGCAAACCAGTGGCAAATCGGTTTATGGCCATTTTTTCGTTCAAGGGCTTAAGAACATCATATTTTTGAGTGTTACCATCAGCCTGCGAAATGGTCAAATTAACAAATAAATTCTCAATTTGCTTACCATAGTCCTCGATGTCTCGCTGACTTTGCGTACACCGCATCAATTGTTGCTGCAACGCTGTAAAAGACTTTTTGGGCAAAAGATATTTTTTCATATCATTAACAAGGCCTTGCAAACTACTATAGTTCTGAGATAATCGTAGCTTGGCATTTTCTGATAACCGTGTTTTCAAAATGAATTGAATAAGAGTCGAATTCCCTTTATCATCAATTAGAGAACTATATAGTTCTATTGCGGAAATTAATTGTTTCGTTACATTTTCTGAACCGTCCATGACCGGAAGTAAAGATACTGCCGTTTTTAAATTAAAAGACTCGCTTTTGGCAAAGATAAAACATAGGTGCATAAATCCTTAATCTCTTTAGATAACTTAGTAACTTGATCCGTAAATTTATTTATTACACTTAGTTCACTCTCACTAATATTCTTAATATTACTATGCAAAAGTAACAACTCTGTATTAAAAGTATCTAGAATTGTATTTGCCTCTATATATTTTTGCAAACTAATAGAACCTTCACGACGCTTAGGTCCAATTTTTATCAAGTATGTTCTAATTTCAAGCAACTCCTTATAACATTCTTCTATTTTTTCTGCCATGAATAATATCTTAATTTAATATTATTATAAATCATTTACGACTACACTACACATAGAAAATACCCAAACTACGAAACAAACATTTTCTGGATCACACAAATATTTGATGGACATGGAATCGAACCTGGGATATCAGGGACGGCAGTCGCGTACTCATACCACTGCGCCACCGAGGCAGTAAAATACGTACTTATATGTCCAAAAAAAACAAATTATGAACGTAAATTACGCGCCATTAAAACTTAGAAACTGAACATCGCCATTAAAACTTAGAAACTGAACATCATCAAACAAAAAAAAAACTTACCAACATCAACATAACAACTTGACAGTTGTATGTTTTATAGTTTGTACTCTTTAGTTACCTATATTGTTTACAACAAACAAAGAGTTAAATTATAATTTATATGAATCACCTTATTACACTCTGCACAAACGGTTATAGACGCAATCCGGCTTTAGGCAAACATAACCCCTGCAGCTAAACACAGAAGATAATAGTCACTAATTTAAACTAGGTATGCAATGCATGCTACTAATTGCAAATGTTGAGCGGCGCAAATTTTCTTAATTTTTTTTATGCTCTATTTTCATGATTTCAGAGATATGCACTCCCGGGTATGATGTCGACCAGCATGCCAAATTTGGTCAAAATCGGTCGAGCCGTTTCAGAGGAGTTGGCACACAAACGATTTACACTT
This sequence comes from Nudaria mundana, assembly GCA_963556515.1. NCBI lineage: Eukaryota > Metazoa > Arthropoda > Insecta > Lepidoptera > Erebidae > Nudaria > Nudaria mundana. The sequence goes on along the minus strand of OY748301.1, from coordinate 3,008,194 downwards.
GTCGTCTAAGATACGCTACGCTTCGCTCCGCTCAAAAAAATATGAATTATACATCACTTATGATCCCTTACTAAAAAAATATGACAACTAAGCAATCGTACTTTTTTTTTTAATTCTGCTGGATCGCAGCCGCTCCCATGTCCATTGCTGCGGGCGTCTCTGGTGACCCCAGATGGTATTTCCAGTGGCGCAAGCAATCGTCCCTGACATAGAATTGGTACTATTATAAGTTCATTATATAAATTGATACAATGATAATCAAGTTAGTAAGTAATACAAATATTGAGTCTGGTCACTGTAGCAAAATAGTTTGTTAGTTTTGATGCATAGACCATGAAATAATTAGAGGGGACATTAAGTTAAAAAGTAAATAATAAATAAATAAATGTTTTATTTATTTCTCTCACAATAGGTACAGTGGTTACAATTCAAATGTTTTTTTTTGTGTTAATTTATTGCTTTACAAGATGGAGTCTGTACTGAGTACGAAACCTATGTTACGGATCTCCAGGCCCCCAGGTATATTATAGGTACATTTGTGCTTTAATTTAGAAGTGAACAAACAATAGTTTTGTAAGTTGTAACTAGTGGGTACATTTAGAAAATGAATGCAAATGCTTTTTCTTCTTCTTCTTCTTTTAAAAACGTGGCTCCATCGATAATGATCGATGATTCGCCAATGTCAAGATAATGCTTGATTAGTTGATAGTCCCGCACAGAAGAACTAGTTATTCCTAACTAGCTCCAGGTGCAGGACAAGAAACGTTGTTCGGTATGTGAGTATCTGGGAGCCCGATTTTTGCGGAGCGCCGGAGGTAACCTAAAAAGCCACCAGCCATGCGCTCAGCAAAAATCGAACTCCATGCAAATGCTTAGTGAGGTTATTAAGATATACCTACATATGTGTAAGCAAAGAATAGCTTAGTGTCATGAATGGGTTTGGATGCGTATTGTGGGTGTGGCGTAAGTTAACAATTAGGTAAGAGTAATATAATTATGAGTTTGCATTTTTGTGAATGAGTGAGTGTGCGTGTTGTGTGGTGTAAGTTACAAGATTTTAGAGTTTGTGCCTCAAAAGCCAAAAGTGGGAGTAGATCTTTGTATGTCTATGTTAATATATTTATTTAAAATATTTAAATGTGTTTATCAGTTTCTAGATCCCATAGCAAAAGCTTAGTTTGGGCTAGATGACATGTGAGAATGTCCAAAAATTGTTTTATATTTATTATATTACCTAATTTTTTTAACACCGCATCGCAGCCTTCTTCAAACCTTTCAAGTTCTTTTAGGAGCTTTATTTAAGTTAAATTTATATTTTTTAACCGATTTTGAATATGTTTTTAAACTGTTTCTCGAGTGGTCCCATTTCAATTTGGTTTCATTCTCGCAATTTTTTGGTTCCATTCCGATAATTTAAAGTCGGTTTTTGTACTATGGTTTGACGTGTTTTATTTATGAGTAGTATGTGTGGTTATAGCGGCAACAAAAATACATCATCTGTAAAAATTTCAACTGACTATAACGATTCTCGAGATACAACCTTGTGATAGATGGGCAGACGGACGGATGGACAGCGAAGTCTTTGTAAATTTATAACGTCGTTTTACCCTTTGGATACGAGACTCCAAACATTAGCTAGTTACTGGTAAATGTGCACTGTTAAGGTTTTTAAGTTTTTTTTTTGTTAAGTCCGACTAATTCAATTTAAGATAAATTAAGAGAATTTTAGATCTATGTGGTAAGTTTCGTAATTTTACTCTAATGAGTAAAATTAAACAAATAATTTTTATTTCTGGGTATTACTAACAGGAATAAAAGTAAGTATTATACTTACTACGTCCATTGCCGAGCGCTTCCGGTAAGCACTGAAATAATTCCCAGTGGCGTCCGGCGGACCTTGGACTATGAGTCCGCTGCGTGGTGGTAGTTTGGATTGCCGAAAAGTTGTTCAAAAAATAATGAGTACCTACAGGTAAATAAAAACTAACAATCAAACAACAGCCATTGTTATAAGTACCAGTTATTATTACTTGATATCGGTTTCTAAAATTTTAATCAGATAAAATGTGAGAATATAACTAGGCCCCGTCTTAAAGTTCATAGGTCTGCGGTGGCCGCTCCACTTGTGCACCCGAGGCGCACATCTCGTTACTGCGATTACATAACTTCTCGCACTTGAATCTCGTACATCGACTTCTGTAACTGTGAACCTAAGAACAAACTATTGGCTACTGTGTTAAAGAATAATTAATCTGACTGAATCAAGAATGCTGACGGTTATGTTTTATTTAATAAATGGTTTTATAATTAATGTAGGTTTCATAATGACATTTTGTCTGAAGACAATGATTTCAACTGAGGTGCAACTTTTTGTATTATTGTAACGAGACTACCACCGAAGATCAACAGATTGCGTCACTCGTTATTCTAGTACGTTCTGCTACATTAGTACCGAAGACGGAACTAGATGGCGTTACCCGTAATTTTAGAAGTCGGTGTCAAGATTCTCGAAGGGTTAATGACCTCCTCGGCATATTATTGATATTGTTGAATCTTGTGAATTCCTTGCTACGAGTAGGGACTAGGAGCGTATGCTGGATACCTCAACCACTGCTTGAGTATCCATGTGACCTCTTAGGACTGACTCAAAGACGGTATACGGCCATCCACCCCTGCTGGGTGCTGTATACTTACTTGAGGGCGCTCGTAGGAAAGCCGGATGTCAGAGGCTATTTTTTTTATTATTATTATATTACCTGTAAACTACGTTCCGAGTACTTCTTTGTGTACCCCGCTCCACCACCCCGTTCTACAGTGGTGCCCTCTGTGAGGCGATTATGGTACCAGAGAAAAGATAACGTGCTAAACTGGCAGCCCAACGGGTGGGCCTCTCTTGTTGGTGACATCAACAGCACTGCGGGATTCGTGACGTCCGACGATTTATGAAAATTAAAGACAGTATTTTTAATTATATTTTGATTGTTGCACACTCCGAAACCATGATTGGGCTTACTCCTTTCGTTTGGCAAGAATATGAAAAGCGTACCTAGCTCCAAACTCTTCGTAGTCTTTACTATCACACGTGTAAACTTTATACGTTTGTGTATACAGGAAATTTTTGGCTATATAAAGCTACGGAGAAATTTATTACTCTCATTCCACTTGGAGTATTTTATCTGGAGCTGCTTACAAATATGAAGTCGGTACGTTAAGTATTAAATAAAAAAAAAGACAGGATATAAGTAATTAGCTACCCGATTTGGAAATAGTGTCAATTCTTATGCATTCAAGTGTTTTTTATCTAAAAAGGAGTTTTAATTTAATTAGCTTTTTTATCTAATTATAAAATTAAGTGATTGTGAAGTGTGAATATGAATGTAGGAAGTGTTCGTTAAAAACGTGGAATAATGGAAGAGGAAATGACTGGAGACATGTTTTGTAGATCGGATTTTAGACAGAATAAGGACAACTTAAGAAACGTCCGAGCGTAAAATGCAAACAAAATTTTAGATTCAAAAGGGTATCCAGTCATTTGACAAAAAACAAATGACAAATTTTTATTTGAAAAACAACGTTTGACAAATTTATACTTGACAAATATATCATTTTACAAACTATAAGTTAATAAACTACTCATTTGACAAATTATTTATCAGACAAAATTCCATTATGCCAAAAAACCATTTCACAAATGGATTATTTTGTAAACATGTTAGTTGGCAAAATAACGTAAAGCTTTAATAACATTTGACAAAGTGCTTTACTTGGTAAATATTTTATTTAACAACATTTACTTTAATACAAAAATAAATTTAAGCACGAAATCATATAAAATTATGTAGGTCAATAGGTTAAGTGAAACGAAATGGCTAGGTTAGGTTAGGTTAGAACATGATTAAACAACCAGAAACAATGTCTCATATGCACACTTTTGGTTTGACATCAATATTATTTTCATTTGACATTTTGTAAAAACAATAATTTGGCAAACGAATTATTTACATAGTCACAGGAAAATTTAAAAAAATATATTTTAACAGTTGAAATACTTACTGGATAAATTTGCGAAACATGTAGGTATTTTATCGAATGATTGTTTTTAAAGTGGTACGTTTGCGAAATGAAAGTTTGTCAAATGATTAGATTTTCTAACGTTGTTTTTAAAATGATTATTAATTTTTCATACGTTTTTTTTAAAACGACAGTAAACTATTCAAAAGAAGCCGTTTTGTAAAAAAAAACTGACTACAATTACCCGAAAGGGATTAATTAGTTGTCGGGATGGGACCAAATTTACATGGGAAGCACTATTAGCTTTCAATAAAAATTAAAAATATCGTCAAAATCGGTTCACCCAGTCGGAAGTTATGATGTAACAAACATAAACAACCAGATACAGTCTAATTGAGAACCTAATTCTTTTTTTTTAAGTCTGTTAAAACATATAAAGTTCACACAAATATAACCAATTTAACTAAATATAAATAGATGCGTTGGAATTTTGTCATTTTAAATGCCTAAATATTCTAATAATAAAACTAAATAACAAAAATTTATTAAAATAATTTTGTTTGATTTTTCTAACAATAGTTTTATTGAAGTAATTTTTTTTAAATTACAGTTAACGATACTCGCTATGGGAATCCTTGCGGTATCTGGCCAGCACAACAACCCATATAGAGACCGTTACGATGACTCTCCAGAACTAGAACCACAAGAAACTATAGTGTACTCCCGCCAAACTAATTACAGTCCACATCCTTTTACAACGGTAGATGCAGGGTATCAAAGAGACAAAGAAGGGTTTCAAAGATCCGAAGAAAAGTTTCAAAGACCCGAAGAAAAGTATCAAAGGCCAACAGAAGGGTTCCCAAAGCCCGAAGTAAGGTTTCAAAGACCCGAAGAAGGATTTCGCAGGCTCGAAGAAAAGTTTCAAAGGCCCGATGGCGAAGAAGGGTATCTCAACCCCGAAGATAGGATAAAAGTTTCGGTTCCAAAAATCATGGACCTTCAAATAGCGAGTAACGACCACCAGTATAAATATTCGTATGAAACTGAAAATGGTGAGTACCTACGACAATAAAATTTATACGTATAACTTTGTGTGCGTCATGATTGCTCGGCCAAGTCTTTCAACCAGAAAAAGGTTTTATCAAAAAATTGTCGGAATTTGTCAAAATCAAGGGAAACAAACCAAAAATTTGTCAATATAAAATTAAAGAAGTTATAAGGGTTTTAAGTTGGCCGCGCGAACTTGACATCAAGGATTGCGCAGCCATGGAGATCTCAGCAACTACTTGGGTTAGAGATCGAATTCTTTTTGTCGACTCAAGCCTGAATTTGTCAAAATTTGTCGAAAAAATAATTATAAGCTGTAGATCAATATATTATGAAATATTCACCTTGAAAGTCATGGCCGCGCAATCCTTGATTTGTATTTTTTTTGTTGCGTTTTTCTTTGAACTGAAGACTTCATACAGTAGAACAGTTATGAGAAGAAAGGTCTTAATTTGTCAAAACTAACGAAAGCAATATATACAATTAAAGATTAGTTAAACAGACAAAATCAGTCTAAAACAAAAAGTTCGTGGCCGCGCAGTCGTGACGCTACTTTATACACTGATATCTCATTATTTATAATAGCCAGGATTTTAGTTTGAACATCTATTTATTCCACGTTTTAACCTATATAGTTTTACTCTCAAAACAGTTTCCGACTCGTGTAATCTCAAAAAAATATGTTGTCTCATACAATTTTATGGGTAAGGTAACCAAAATTTCGTTCTCGAGAACCACTCTATCCATTGGTCAAAACTGCATTAAAATCCGTTAAATAGTTTTAAAGAAACATACATAGAGAACGGAAGCGACTTTGTTTAATGTTATGATAAAAAAACTAAAGAGAAACTGAAAAATCTTTACGAGGAACTTAGTTTTTTTGTAGTATGATTCTCTCCAAATGAATAAGGCATTCTAATAAGCCTACAATTATTGCAAAAGTTAGTAGGTGAGAGAGACATCCGAATAAATCACTACCCCCACAGGGCCCCCAGTATACCCGTATTAGAGACGCCCGGCCCTGGCCCTGGAATTATGTCTTCACCTGTAGGCAAAAAGACAAGACTGTAATGTACACATACAATCATAGATTTTATAACTTAGCAGTTCTTTAATAGTGGAATAGATGGCGTAGATTATAATTTTGTTCAAAACAGCCTTGATACGCCATCTGAGAGCAATCTTTCAAACTAACAACCTAACAAAGTATTCAAAACTGGAAACCATTAATTGCGTTGTTAATATTTATTACTAGTGGTTCTGTGAATCGTAGACTTCGGGAGCGGCTTTGTTTAAAAAAATTCTTCTTCAATTTTCTTTATTACTCTTTCATTTAATTTTGTCATCCAATCCAAAAAATATAATTCAAATGGTATTCATTGTAAACAAGGAGTGTGTGTGTAAAGTTTCATGCAAATCGGTTGATAAATATGGCCTCAAATATGATCTGACAGAACCCGTAGATGGGTACAGACGAATGAAATTCTCCCCAGTCTGCAAGTTGAAACGGAGCCTTAGGTCGCTTCGGTCCCTTAGTCAATTATCATACGAGTATAACTGTGATGACTGTGATGAACTTTAGTGTGCTTTTTGTATTATGCAAATAGTTAAATTATGCTTATAAGTAAATACTTAATAGTCCGAGACGTCCAGGACTTTAATTGGCTGTGCCATAGCGGCTGGTGCGTAAGATTTTGTTGCCTTTCATCAACATTTCATCGCAAGGCAACGGGTTTAATTTTTTTTAAAAATTACAATATAGCTGCTACTTTTTAATAAATTGATTTGGCCATTTTGGACATACCTCATTATATGTGTGCCCGGTGGCAATAGGCTTGCCTCCTATTACGTGGGTCCAAAATACTGGCAAATTGGAGGTGTGTAATGCACTTCAGCCCACCCCTTCGGGGATATAGGCATGATATGTGTCATAAGTGAATACTTATAAGTTCCTTGTGGTAGCATAAATTACATGTTTGTAACAAATACTTCTTTCTCTGGTCCATCGTAGTTATTCTCGTAATTTTCATAGTTTTGTGAGAAAAGTATTCGTTAGAAACCTAGACAATCGTAGTCCATTGAAATGTTACATGAGCTTTGCATTTTTTAGAGGACCCAATTTTATTATTGGGACATGTGGAGGGTCAACAGAAGCTGAAATAAATACACTGATTGATTCCGAGGTGCGGTGCAAGAACGATGCCATAAATGCTTGGAGGATGTCTTGCCCCGACACTGACCTGCCCTCACGCCTAGGCTCACAGCGACTGTGGGACTCAAATTGAGAATTAATACACTAATTGACACTTCTGTCAATATTTCAGAGCGTGCACGCCTACTAGCTGTTGGAGAATGGGAGTCAGGGTTATGGATCCAGGCGCTCCCATCGCCCAACATCGGTACAATGTTGGACGACACAACCTTCTGCATTGCCACTTGCCTTCGGCTGGGTACACCTTGTGTATCCCCGCATCATTGCACCTGTTGAGTAGCCGTCGATAATCTGGGACACCATGGCCTTTCTTGTAGCAGAAGCGCAGGTCGTATACCTCGGCACGCTATTCTAAACGACATAATTCGTAGGGCTCTTTCCACCGCAGGTCTTCCGGCCGTACGTGAACCAAATGGTTTAGCACGAAGCGATGGAAAGAGACCGGACGGTATGTCGTTGCTACCGTGGAAGATGGGAAGGCCTTTGGTGTGGGACGCTACATGCGTTGACACCTTAGCACCTTCACACCTTCCAAGCACATCCGGATGTGCCGGCGCTGCTGCTGCATCGGCTGAAGGCCTTAAACGGCGTAAATATGCTGACCTAGCAGGTGATTACATATTTGAGCCGTTTGGGGTTGAGACACTGGGGTCATGGGGTTCGAGTGCTCGCCGCCTTTATAGAGACATTGCTAAACGCCTAATCGATGCTTCTCAGGACCAGAAGGCTGGCTATTTTCTGGCCCAAAGAATAAGTATCGCCATCCAACGTGGCAACACAGCCAGCATTCTGAGAACCTTCCCAGTCGGCAATGACGCGGAGGATTTTTTAAACGATATTTTGTAATGTAAATATTTTTAGTCTATAATTATGTTTATTTTGTATATTGTAATTCTTATTGTTTATGAAAGCTTAACCTCAAGTATGTGTGTTCCGGGCTAGCGGCCTCATTTTTTTTATCGAATCTTCACGAAACTTGGTACAAGTGTGTAAACGAGTTTCTGATGGGGGCAAAAAATCCCAAATAATGTTCGTGAGGTCTACTGTTCGACCATTTGGGCGACCATTGTGACCACTGACACAGGTGTCACCATTTGGGTGACACCTGTCTCGATAAGAAAATATTCCTAAATCGCGTTTTTCATTGCTGCTCCGCTCATATTGGTCATGACGATGTTATAAGCCTATCTCAATAAATTGAATTGACTTCAACACAAAAATATCTTTTGCGATTTGAACCGGGTAATTTAGCGTGTGCAACCAAACAATCCAGTAAACTATTCAGCTTTATAGGTAAACGTGAAGAAATGCATTTGCGCAACGTTCCGTCCTGACAATGGGGGTAGCAGGAACGTTTTGTGTAGGACTCCCAAGGACTGGGCTACTTACTAAACCACTACCGTGTTTCTCCCTCGCCTTGACTGGTTCAGAGGATAGGTAGATACAAGACTAGGCTATAGACAACCCTAAAACACAAGGGGTGTCACCCTCCTAAAGGCCTATTGTGAGCGGTGGGTCCCGCCGACCCATCACCCTGCCAATTCTCCGTACGCCACACTCAATCACCACCTGACTGGCCTCCGCGAGGCGGGAGCATGCAGGTATCTGCCGCTCCCGCCAGGGGCATACTCCCAGCCATCATAACTTCACTAGCGTATCGCTATCTTACATAAAGTGGTTGCTGAGAGGACCACCTCCATTTTCCACTGTGCCCTTTGCTAGTCAGAGAAATACATGTCACTGCTATCACTAGCCTATTTAGTGAAGAACAAATTTTTCTACTGCTAGTTTTTTTTTATACTCGTAATTTTATGTTGTCTTGACTAGTTCTGAAGCCTCATTGAAATTTACTTACAAATTTCCAGGTATAAGGGTTCAAGAAGAAGGTACAATGGGAAAAGGAACTACAGCTCACGGTGCTTACTCCTACACGGGAAGTGACGGCAATGTGTACACAGTCACTTATATTGCTGATGAAAACGGGTTCAGGCCCTCGGGTGATCACCTGCCAACCCCACCGCCTATGCCTGAGGCTATCGCTAGAAGCTTGGAGCAAAACGCGAAAGATGAAGCCAACGGTGTTTTTGACGATGGTAAGTATATTTAACATACGTGAATAAAATATAAATTTTACCAAAATTTTGTTGGTCGTACTTAAGGGGACAAGCCATTATCGGCCACTGTATTCATTAGAAATTAAATTACAAACTTCTAATTTTTAAAGAACTTCAATAACATTTTGCGTAATTTCCAGGAGCATACCACGAAGAACAAGAGATTAGACAATCAAATGAACATTTATCAAACAGTAGTCCGCGAAAACCAGAATTAAAATTTTCAGGTCAACCTTTTATTCAATCTGAAGGTGATAACTTAAAGTTTGAGCAATATGAAAATGTAGGTCCGCCAAGCAGTATGTCCGATTCCTTTAAAAGACATTACGCAGGACAGAAATCTCTAGGTTATGCAGGTTCCTCTGGACAGTCTTCAAGTTTAGGTACTTCATCTTCTCAGCAACGTTTATCATCTTTTAAGAAACAGCCATCCATTGATCATAAAGCTTCCTCAAAACCGTCGACTGTTGGTTTTCGACCTTCTCAAGAAGAGTCTACAAATGGTCCTTCTTCCTCGGGACTTTCGTCCCCAAGTCGTGGAGTGAGTTCAAAAAGTTTAACGGAGAGTTTTCGATCAGCATTGGAGCAGTCATCTAAAGGAAAACAGTCATCAGGATCGTCTTCCGAACCCTCTTCCATGAGTTCTAAAACTCCATCAGGTATTACCTCTGGATCTTATGGAAGTTCTTCGGGGGGCTCAATTGGGAATTATGGATTTTCTGCAGGACAGTTGTCTAAGACTTATGGGCCTTCCTCAGGAGTCTCATCTGCCGGTATCGGATCTACTTCAGGAGGATCATCGGGAAGTCACGGATCTCGTTCCGAAGGGTCATCTGGAGATAATAGGCATTCCTCTGCTTCTAATACAGGAAGATCATCGGGAAACTATGGATCTTCGTCAGGACTCTCGTCTGAAAATTATGGATCAACTTCAAGGCATTCTTCATCAGGAAGCTATGGACCTTCCTCAAGAATTTCAGTTGAATCTTTTTCAAGTAGACCATCTGAAACTTATGGATCTTCCTCAGGAATATCGTCTGGAAACTCTGGATCTTCTTCAGGGCTTAGATCAGGAAGCTATGGATCTACCTCTGGAATGTTATATGGATCTCCCTCTGGTGGATCATCTGATACTTATGGATCATCCTCAAGAGTTTTACCTGGAGACCAAGGTACTTCCTCGGGAATTTCGTCTGAAAGCTATGGAGCTTCAACAGGAACTGGATCTTCATCCGGTGGTTCATCAGAATCTTATGGGTCTCCGTCAAGATTCTCATCTGCAAATTTTGAATCTTCTTCAGGGCTTTCGACAGAAAGCTATGGATCTCCCTCGGGAATTTCATATCGAACATCTGCTGTCGTATCACCTGGAACTTATGGAGCAGGTCTTTCATCTGGAAATTATGAATCACCACCAGGACTTCCATTAGGACCTTCCTCAGGAGGCTGGTCATCAGACTCTGGGGCTTCTATAAGCTATGGGACTGCTTCAGGACCCGGATCTGGAAGTTACGGACAGTCTTTGGGAATGTCACCTATAGTTATTATGTCCTCCGCAGGACAATCATCTCAAGATTTCCCGTCTTCTCCTGGGCAGTCGTATAATGGTTACGGAATTTCCACAGTACAGTCGTATAATGGTATTGAACAGTCCCCTGGACTGTCAGCTTTTAGTGATGATTTTGATCCGTCTTTAGGCTATACAACTAGCTCAGTCTATCAGTCCTCAGGTAATGGAGAAAATCTTGACCAATATTCAATGGGTCAAGGGTCTTCCACGGCTCTTGATGGTAGTTCAAGTCAAAATAATTACAACCAACTGTATTATACTCACTATACACCACCAGCTTCACCTTATCATGGTAGTAGTGTAGGGCATATTTTAAATAGAAGTTTTCTCCCACCACCTTCGAGCCATGCACAAGGTGTATCTGTAAGATATCAATGATGAGGTGCATTTTTGAATCAGTAATTAGTAAGTTAAGCCATAAGAGTCTGACTATTTCTGTATTTGTTTGTGAGTTTAAGTGTTGTTGTATTTTTATATCAGCTCATTAAATTGTGTTTAGGTTTTCTTTGGATTTACTCTTTCAAAACGTACGTCACGAAATTCGAACAACTTGATGAAATATCAAAATTCTGGAATATGTTTTTTTTTATTCCTGATTGAGACTGAAAGGATAAATTTTATTATTTATTATTCGAGTGTGAATTGTGTGATTGTCTGCGTGTGCCTGTATTAGTTATAAGTTGGGATACAAAAGTTGATTGTTTTATATCGATTTAATAAATTATACTGTTGATTATTTTTCAAATAAATATTTATTGAAATCATAAAATTGATGTTATTTTATTGACCAAAGTGGTCCTTAAAAAATATATTCCATCCATAGTCGAAATGTAAATCTATAGCTAGAAATTTGACCAAGTGCCTTATTCTCCACTCGAAAACTTTTCGTCTCGGATTTGACAGGTCATTCAGGTATTGATTCCCAATCCAACGGATCCAGAAATGCTTTTCACAAACCCTATCGGGAGTTCGGAGGAAACTTACCCCTATCCGAATTCGATTGTAAGGTAATTTAGGATTCCTGAACAGAGTTTGAAGAGCGTCCGTTTCGAATACTTTACTCTCGGAATCGTTAGTTCCCAACTGTAGTGTGTGATGTGGCCCGCAGGGCCTAAAATATCCTGAAGAAGAAGAAGGAAGAAAATATTTTTTATTGTTGCATCACAACTTTACACTCAACGTTACACAAAGAATAATATAACTTATGTATGGTCACAACGACCACAGACGTAAAATTGACATAAGTGACACGGTCGTGTCACAATAACTGACAGTGTGGTTTGGTTTGACACTTATGAGTGACGTGTGTGTGGCAGGAAATACGTGTCAAACACGTGCCGCGTTTTTACAACATAATTATTTATAATTCAATCCACTCACACGTACCCACGTACAGCAACTTGTAAAAATTGCGACGCACAATATGGGATAACACTCAGCATATTGTACTGAGACGAGCATATTGCCTATTTCAGTACATCTGGTTTTCAGTGTTACCACATAGCGATATCTGGCGCCGACAGCCAAAAATTTATAAGAAATAGAGTTATAAAAGATTACATCTACATTCAACAAAAGTTGGAACAATAGTGGCCTCGAGTACGGTAAGTAAGATTGTTTTATTAATATTAAAATTAAGTTGGTACTTATCACGAACATAGCCAACCAATCTTTAAAATGTCAAAAATACAAATAGAATCAAATTAGAGTGACAAGAAAATTACACCCAAGATACTACCACCATTATACAACTAAAATGTAATGTCTGTTATAGGTATGACAAACTGAGAAAACCAACACAGCTAATCGTAAGCACGACACGCATCCGGAACGGCGAATCACAAAGGGACATGAAAATAAGGTACGTCAAGCCAAACTGTTTGTGTAAATAGTTATTAAATTTGCTGCTTTTGTCCTAATAGCAGGAAAGCCTTGTATTTGGACCTGAAGGAATATTTTGATTTCAGGTTCCTTAATCCCTTAATCCCGGCGGCAGGTCGTTCCAGATTCGTGCCGCTGCATACTTGAGACACCCCCTGTATGCATAGACCAACGCGGTCGTCGTATACGCTGTCGCCGTATACATGTCATCGACACGCACACATTCTCAGACGCTCAAACCCAATCGGGTGCCACTACGAAACTCACACATGACAATAAGAATAACACATTAACATTTTCACAAACACATACATATTCATTTTATATCATAACACTATAATGACACTACCAAAAGTTACCGCCCACTATTGATGTAACAGTGTCGATAGATTTTATCGATAAATTTGACCAAATCGACTATTAAAATCAGGTTTTAAAAATGATACCAAGGTGGATGTTGTTTATAAAAGTGTGACTTTATTTGCTATTTGTAACTTAGGGTAGGTATTATATCAAACCTATACATCATATAAATCTAAACAACTAAATAAAATCGAAAAGTCTGTATACAGGGTATATCTATAGCTGTATACAGTGGACTATGTATACAGTTTATTTTTAAATCATAATGCTTAATGTCATAATTCAGTTTTCTATTTTTACTACAATCGATTACATGGTTACTAAGGACAGATCTTTGTATGTCTTATAGTTTCAGACTTTTCCATGCTGCCCATATAAATATTACACTCTGTATGTATAATAAATACCTACCCCATAAAATAAACATTTGAATGAACTTTCGTCACTTTCGTTAACACTAGTGATATAGTAGCATCAACTCGATGGAGAATAAAATGAGGGCAAGGCCACTACGAGTACAACACCGATTTTATAAAAATAAAATAGTAAAGTAATGAAATAATTAACTCAACTAAGTCTAAGTAACACTATAGTCTCCAAGTACCTGTACCTTACAATTGAATGAAAACGGTCTATATTATACAACAGTTAGAATGTGGCTGGGCCAAGTTTGAACTATAGATCTAACGGCTCGCTTTTGTAAAACGAAAATGGGACATTTATATCCGCACAATTTAAATAATATTCAAACCAGTAATTTATATTGCACCTCTTTGCATTTTCAAGGTATTTTATCGATACCTAACTTGGTACATCACTCCGATACAGACCCTATAACTGTGTATTTGTTGCCATGGCAACACCCATGTCAGTCGTTTGACATGTTTGACTAATTTGCGAATTGTATGAAACGACCGACTTCGTGTTGATAGAAAAATCCGAAATAATGAGACATTATAAACAAAGAAATTTGTATTAATATTTGATTAAAAATACTTACCTATGGCCTTCCATAGGTAAGTATTTTTAATCAAATATATTATTATATAATACCATCTTTTTGTAAACTAGATGTGCCTGACCTTTTTTTGCAACAAAAAAACTGAGCAGGTTGGCATTTTTGGGGATGACAATAGCCGCGCAACTAGATCTAGTCTAGTAAGTTGTCAAGACGCTAATTTGTTTTATTTCTAACTTATGACCTATAGGTCATAATCATGTGAGCGAGGGGAACGCCTGCTAAGGCGGCGGTGTGCCTGTATGCTGTCCTGAATGCTATTTATTTAGATTTTTATTTAGATATTCACCAAGATCTTAAATATCGAAGCAAATCTTACTTACAAGTGGTGCACCTGTCGATAAACGGTCAATGCTCAGACGAACAATAAAAGTTCTTAGCGGTAATAGGTTCGCCCCCTATTAAGTGACGACTAAGTGTTGCAAGTACACGCACACATGATTGTCTTTTATATCGCTGACGAAGTAGATAGAAATGTTCATTACACACCCATTTTTACCCGACTGCGTCGACGAGGGTTATTACAAATAGTTGTGTTGATCCCACGTTATAGTGGAAAGTCTTTTTCCGCTTCCAGGCACTCAAAGAAAATCAATAATTAGTAGTAAAATTTGTTCATTACCTCTGCCCACGGTTTTGTTTGTAAGTACGAGTATATCCTATCCTATCATTTCTTGTAACTTTCATTCCATCCTAAGGTTGCCTGAAAGAGATTGCTCTTTATCAATAAGGCCGCCTGTTGTACATTATATTTTTTAAGACTTGTCATATACCATTTGTTTCTCTATTGTGTACAATAAAAAGTATTTACTTACTTTGCAACTGGACTTTACAAGAGTTAACTGAAAAAATACTGAACTGATTTCAAAATCTTACACCATTCGAATGCTAGGTACGTCATCATTTATTTATTTTATTTATTTATTTTGCAAAACATTTAGAGAATCATTACAGGATAATCCCAATACAACACTGCAAGTAAAATACATGGTTATAACTTAAAAATTATGCATTAAACATGAGAAATTATCAATTGAAATAAAATAGATAGGTAATAATAATTATTGAATTAATTTATATAATCCATTTATGTCATGTCATTTATATCATGACATAGTATAAGACAAGTCGCTTCCGTTCCCTATGTATGCTTAGATCTTTAAAACTACCCAACGGATTTTAATGCGGATTTCACCAATGGATAGAGTGGTTCTCGAAGAAGGTTTTTGTGTATATAATTTGCCAAGCGAGCAAAATCGCGGGCGTCTTCTAGTATTATTTATAACTAGTAAAAAATACACGTCAAAAATTACCGAAATGGCAACCATGTGGGAAGTAGAAACTTTCATTAAAAAAACTTCAAAATCGGTTCACCCGGTCCAGAGATATGAGGTAAAAACATAAAAAAATATACAGTCGAATTGAGAATCTCCTCCCTTTTTGAAAGTCTGTTGAAAAATACTACACTTCTACACTACGCGGAAAGATTTGTATTTTTGTGTGTATGTTTGTAACTAGGTATGCAATACATTCTGCTGTTGCAATAATTGAGCAGAGTTTGTCGATCCGGGTCGAACTCCTAAACGACTGGACCGATCTTTATGAATTCAGATATATGCACTCACGGTGATGGTCACTATGACCGTGCCAAATTTCAAAAAGATCGGTCCAGTCGTTTAGGAGGAGTTCGATCCCAAACGAAATACACGAGTCGCCTAAGAAAGAGCTTCGCTTCGCTCAGCTCAATGAATAAACTCAAAAACCTACTGTGCCGATTTCAGAAATTCATTCACCATTGGAAAGCTACATTCACCCTGATTAACATAGGTTACTTTTTATCCCGGTAATGTGTTCCCACGGGAACCGGGAACGAGTAAACTAAATCACGCGGGCGGAGGTGCGGCGATCAGCTAGTATATTATAAAGACCAAAGATTTGATTGTATGTTTGCATTCTCAGCTCCGTATCTACTGAACCGATTTTTAAAATTCTTTCACTTATATAACTACATCATCTCCGAGTGACATAGGCTTCTTTTCCCCAGTAATGTCATCCCGTGGGAATTGGTAAAAGAAAACTAAATCACGTAAGTGGAGCCGCGGTAATCAGTTAATCTGTAATAAGAAGCAAATTGAACAAAAGATGTGAAACAGAATGCAATTAGCGAATCACATTTAATCTTAAGAAATGTATTTTGTAACATTAATAACAGCCATTACTCCTACTTACCAGTGATAGCATTGTTACATCATTAACGCTGAT
Source organism: Nudaria mundana (assembly GCA_963556515.1). Classification (NCBI taxonomy): domain Eukaryota; kingdom Metazoa; phylum Arthropoda; class Insecta; order Lepidoptera; family Erebidae; genus Nudaria; species Nudaria mundana. The sequence goes on along the minus strand of OY748301.1, from coordinate 2,991,716 downwards.
GAATTAGGAAGGGACCTTGTATAAGAGGACGTATATACTATATTAATATATCTTATGAGCAGTGAAGTATGCTAACTTTTTCTTATATAGTTTTACAATATAAATCACAAATACCATAGTCTTGGACTGAAACCTGCGACTGATCCCTTTCCTTTGAAGTGGTGTTTTGGTCACATGGTAGAACATTAAGAAAGAAATTATAAATAGATCACAAAAACTGATGTCATCGACGAGACTCGAACCCACGGCCTTTCCCTAACAGGGGGACTTCTCTGACCAACTGAGCTACGATGACCACTACCGACAACATCGAACTTTTGCTTCATATCATATTTATAATTTCTACATCGCGCTACTAAGGTTAGGTTAGGTAAATTTTTGTGATATATTTATAATTTCTTTCTTAATATTTTAAGAATAGTTTAAGCAAACTCATTGCCATAAAATACAAAAAAAATTGTTGGTAGAACGTTCCTCCTGGAAAGGTATCAGTTGCTAATTCCAGTCCAGCCCAAGAAAATAGTTATTATATGTTATGAATTATCCATGCGTAATTTAAAAAAACAACATGTTAAAACCAAAATATTATGTTTATTGCTCTTCAAAATACTCTCCTTTACATTTTAAATATTTTTCATGCGATCGAACCATTTTTTAAAACAGGAGGACCACAGATCTGAAGCATTGTTTTCTACGTGCTGATTGAAAGCTATCACTACCTCTTTGGAGTCAAAAATGCGCAGGGTGGGTGACGAGTTGTACTTTTTCGGAAGCTAAAAATGACTTTGTTTTGTTGGCCGTGTGTGAAGAAGCGTTATCATGATGTAGGAGAACGCGGCTTTTGGGTCGTCTTTCGCGAACTTTTTCTAACACCCTGGGTAAACAAATGGTAGAATATCACTCGGCATTAACACTCTTTTGATCTTCAAGTGGAATTGTACAGATGGGACCCGTAGCTGAGAAAAAAAATGCGATAATTTTTTTACCAACGTTTCTCGCCTGCCTAAATTTTGTTGGCTTGTTCTCATTTTCAAACACCCATTCACAAGATTGCTGTTTTTTTTCGGGTTCAAAACAATAAATCCACGTTTCGTCTCCTGTGACAATGTCATAAATAGCATTAGAATGTTCGTGGTCGTACTTCAGTAGCATCTGTGAGCACCATTCCACGCGAGCCCGCTTCTGCTCCGCTATCAGTTCATGAGAGATCCAACGACAACAAAGTTTCCAAACTTTCAATTCTTAGTGTAAAATTTTCTGGATTTGACTCATACAGTCCCCAATAGTCCTCAAATGGTCTCATAGGTAATCCGCGGGTTTTCTTCAATTAACCGTTTAACAGTATCCACATTATTTTCGTTGAAGGCAGTTGAAGGCCGCCCTTCACGAAATTCGTCATGTAAAGAAACTCGACCTCTCTCAAATTCAGCAAACCAGCGCCTCACGGTGCTCAAACAAGGTGCTTCTCTCCCAAAAGCATTTTGAAGACGAGCGGCACAGTCTTGCGGAGTGAGAGAACTTTTAAAATCATAAAAAATCATCGCTCTAAAATCTTTTCGACTTAATTCCATTTTCGTTGCATACGTTTTAGGTGCAAAGGGGCTCTACCAACATCTTTAGGGCCTCAACGACCTCACCTGCAAGTGGCGCACCTGCTGATCAACGGACGAAGCTCGTTAATTTATGGCACCTATGGAGTGGCTTCAAAATCAAATCAAAATATCTTTATTCATGTAGGCCACAAAGTAACACTTATGAACGTCAAAAACAAAAAATGCTTCTACATTTACATTTACCGCCAGATTCGCAAGGCAGTAGGTAGAGCCTGTGAGAAAAGAACCTGGCAAGAAAAACTCACGGCCACTCTTTTTATTCGCCAGTAAATACAATGATTCTGTTACAACAATAAAAAGAGGGCAAGGGCAGTACGTGACCATGTGTGGACCAAGTGAACTTTAAAATTATGAATCTCTGTTATTCACAAAAAAAGTCAAATACTAGTTAAAGGTGCCACATAATATCAAAGTACCCATACCTTACAATATCATAATAATAATAACTTAACAATAATAAGTGAGTTTCAGCAATAAAACAACATTTCAAACAGAAGTAACCCCTATGTAGCTCGAGTGATGAGCAAGCAACTCATTGCCATTTCTCTGTATCGTTTAGATAATCTTTAATAGTATAATATGCCTTTTTAGGAGGTGTGTCTTAACAGCCACTTTGAATTGATTCAAAGGAAGGTTCATAATGTTTAGAGGAATTTTGTTATAAAAACGCACACCAAATCCTGCAAAGGAGTCATGAACCTTCTGTAAACGATAATACGTCCCAACCAATTTATGCTTATTTCTAGTATTTATTGCATGTATGTCACTGTTCATACTGTATAAATGTATATTGTGTTTAACGAACATAATATTCGCATATATATATTGTGATGCAACTGTTAAAATGTCTATTTCTTTAAATCTTTCTCTAAGAGAAACTCGTGCATTCAGTTTATAAATCGCACGTATAGCTCGCTTTTGGAGTATAAAAATGATGTCTATATCAGCTGCCTTGCCCCACAGTAAAATTTCATACGACATGACATATGACACTATGACAATAGCTAAAATAAACCAGCCTGGCAGTTTCTACATCCGTGAGCTGTCTGACTTTACTAATAGCAAAAGCCGCAGAGCTAAGTTTCCCTGCAAGACCCGATATTTGGGCGTTCCACTTTAATTTACTGTCTAGAGTAATACCCAAAAATACGGTTGATTCTACAAGATTAAGGGTATCACCGTTCAAAATAATATTAGTACCGTAGTTCTGAACATTAGGCATACTAAATCTAACACACTTCGTCTTTTTTGCGTTCAGAAGTAAATTGTTGGTTGTAAACCAATCCAGAACTAGTGCAAGTGAACTTCGACAAAATTCCTCAGCTTGTGATCAACTTTAAAAATAAGTGATGTATCATCGGCGAATAGAACAATGTCGCACAAGTTCTGTACATAGAACGGTAGATCATTTATGTAAACTAAAAATAGAAACGGACCTAGAATTGTTGTCTTACAAACTAGTTCGGATTCGGCTTCGGCTCCTACGTGGGTACCAGGTGGTACAACAGTGTTGGTCCGGGGGGGTACCACCGTGCAGCTGTGCTACAGCCCCCCAAGTAACCCAGCCCAGGCTGGGTTGCGTTAGGGGTTCAGCAGCTGCACCGCCGGGCCCGGGGCGATGTATGGTGAAGCAGGCATGGGACCAGTGGGGGCGAAACGGAGTCTAGTGTGGGTGGTGTGGGTCGATTCGCCGGCCAGGGAGACCCTTAGCAACGGCATTGCCGCGGCCGTCCGCAACACAGTCATGGGGCCCGCCTGGGACCAACCACCCCAGGAGGATGCCCCACATGTTGCGCATAATCCTGATGTAGAATCGCCGCTCCGGGTGGTATCCGGTGTGGGGTAGCGGCGGCCTTGCATCAGGCGGGTTTGGGAGCCCTTCCGTCCGGCGAGTCGGCTCCGACCTAACCACACGGTTCTAGACAAAGCTAGCCCCTGCGCTTTGTCACTTACTGCTGCACCAGATGTCACCATGTCTTCACGCTTCTTTTTCTACAAAATCTACAATGGCAGTGCAACAAAAAAAAGTAAACGTTTCACAGCGGCCCTAGGAAACCCCACAACTTCACTTTTCGAGGTGGAGTTCACTAACGTCCGTGGACTCCATGCGAACCTCGATGCCGTCCACCATCACCTTGAGACGGCACGGCCCGCTGTGATGTTCCTCATGGAGACACAAATACGCCGCCCTGACGACACGTCTTACCTGGGTTACCCCGGCTATGTCATCGAGGAACAATTTCGAGACAAAGCCGGGGTGTGAGTGTTCGTTAGGGCGGCTGTTTGCTGCCGCCGGTTGCGCTGCCTAGAGAACCTCCAATTCCGTCCTTTGGCTGCACCATGGCTCTATGAGCCAGATCTACGTGTGCGTCTACCGTTTCCACACAGGGGATTCTGAGACAACAAAGCTCTTTCAGTACCTCAGCGAGACGGCTGATGAAGCGCAGGTGCGGTTCCCGAACGCTGACCTAGTATTTCTGGGGGACTTCAATGGCCATCACATTGAATGGCTGGGGTCCCTCAAGACTGATCATGCGGGTAGGGCCGCCCATGCGTTCGCTCTCTCCCACGGTCTGACCCAGATGGTATGCGGGATCACCGTATGTAGTATAGTATAGCTGCTTTGTAGGAAAGGCTCCCTCGGATAGCACTTCTGCGATTGCTGGCGAGATCAGTTTAGGGATGGAATATTACATCCCTTTCACTGATGTCGCCAGTATCCGCAGAGCCCGTCCCTGGTTCGGGCAAGATTGTGCCAAAGCTGTTCGACAAAAACAGTCGGCATATCGTGCCTGGATCAGGGCCCGTGCTGTGCGCGACCCAAACGTGGGCCACCTCAAAGCAGCGTACAACCGGGCTACAAAATCCAGCAAGAGGGCCTTTAAGAGAGCGGATGCCCAGCGCATCGCACGGCTTGGTCAGGAGCTCACTTCCCATCACACGGGCAGCCGTGAATACTGGCAACTGGCCAAAGCCGTGCAATCTAACTTCTGTCAGCCCTCGCTGCCACCGCTGCGTTACCCAGATGGAACACTGGCTCACAAAGCCCAAGAGAAAGCGGATATGCTCGCAGACCTCTTTGCGGCTAATTCCCGGGTCGACGACCTTGGCCTGCAGCCCCCCGCCATCGCCAACTGTGGCCACACTATGCCTGACATTGTACTCAGGCAATGCGATGTACGGGCAGTGCTGCGATCACTCGACACGCGGAAATCCAGTGGCCCTGACGGTATTCCGGCGGTGGTACTACGGAAATGCGCAGCTGAGTGGTCTCCTGTACTAACTCGTCTGTACCGCCTGTCTTATTCCACAGGAATGGTGCCGGAGGTCTGGAAAGAGGCGAACGTACAAACGATCCCCCAGAAAGGGGATCGGTCTGATCCGGGCAACTATCGACCCATAGCTGTCACCTCAGTCATCTGCAAGGTGTTTGAGCTCCTCATCAACAAGCAGCTCATGAGATACCTCGAAGATCACTCGCTACTAAATGATCGGCAATACGGCTTCAGGCCAAAACGATCAACGGGTGATCTTCTGGCAATCGTAACGCATGTCTGGGGTGAGGCTATGGAAAGGCACGG